>JABCRI010000562.1:0-15016 GCA_015143295.1 Tetracentron sinense
TGTAAAATTGACATAAAATCGGCGAGCTAGTGCGCAAAAAATTTGGTAGACTAGTGCGGCACTAGGAATTAAAATATTACTTTTTGGTCCTATATTTAGATATGCATGGCGAATACGCTCGGGTGCCGGAATAGGTCTATTTACTTCTTGGAAGGTATCTAAGCAACCTAGGACCCTTGTAAAAATTTCCATAACAATCGAAGAGCTAGTGCGCAACAAAAATTGGTTGCATAGTGCGGACCATAAAGATTAAAATTTAATTTGGGATCCTATATTTAGATATGCTAGAAATACAACCCCCGCTGGCGGTGGACGGAATAGTACTATTCTACACTTTGGAAAGCGGACTAAGCAACCTATGACCATTTTTTGTTAAATTTCCATAAAATTGCGAGTAGTGCCGCAACAAAATTGGTTGAATAGTGCGGCCCTAAAGGAATAAAATATAATTTTTGGAGTCCTATATTCAGATATGCCATAGAAATACGCTGGGGTGACGGAAGAGGAAAAAGCATGTGTTTTCTTTTTTTTTTTGGCTACTATTCTACATCTTTGAAAGGTATCAAGCAAACTATGGACCCTGTAAATTCCATAAAAATCCGGAGAGTATGTGCCGCAAATTTGGTTGCAATAAGTAGGACCACTAAAGGCAATTAAAATATTATTTTTCGCCGTCCACCTTCCCCCCCCCCTTTTCCCCTTCCCTTTTTTTCCCCCCCCAGATATATTAGTATATGCCATAGAAATCCGCCTCGGGTGACGGCCCAATAGGTACCCTATAATACATCGTTTGGAAAGGATATCTGAAGCAAACTAGGACCCTGTAAAGTTCCATAAAAATCGGGCAGTAGTGCGCACCAAAATTTGGTTGATAGTGCGTACCCCTAAAAGGAATTAAAATATTTTAATTTTTGAGCCGTCCCTATTTAGATATGACCATAGAAATAAGCTCGGGTGACGGAAATAGCGTACGATTCTACATACGTGAGAAAGGATATCTAAGCAACGATGACCTGTAAATTTCCATAAAAATAGAGAGGTATTGCCCTAAAAAATTTTGGGTAGAATAGTGCGGAACCTAAAAAGAAATTAAATATAATTTTTGGGACCTATATTTAGATATGCATAGAAATAAGATCGGGTGACGCGAATAGGTAATATTATACATCTTTGCAGAAGGTATCTACGCCAACTATGCACCCTGCACTAAATTTCCATAAAAATTGCGAGCCCCTAGTGCGCCAACAAATTGTGGTTGAATAGTGCGGCACCCATAAATGAATTAAAAATATTAATTTTTGGGTCCTATAATTTAGATATGAATAGAAATACGCCGCGGTGACGAGAATAGGTACTATATACATCTTTGGAAAGAAAATAAAAAAAAGCATTTAAGCAACCTATGACCCTGTACATTTCCATAACATTAGTGCGCTTTTATTAATCGCCCTAAATAAAATTTGTAGAATAGTGCGGACCATAAGGAATTAAAATATTAATGTTGGGACCTATATCAAATTATGAGTATGCCATGAAATACGCTCGGAGGTGACGGATAGCCACTACTATTCAAATCTTTGGAAAGGTACTAAGCAACCTATGACCCTGTAAATTTCCATAAAAATAGAGAGCTATTGCCATAAAAAAATTTGGTAAGAATAGTTCCGGCCCTAAAGGAATTAAAATGATAATTATTTGGTCCTACTATGTTAGATACAAGAAAACGCCCTTGGGTCACGACTAGGTACTAGTCTACCACAATTGTTGCGGAAAGCCGTATCTAAGACAACCTATGACCCTGATAAAGTTCATAAAAATCGAGAGACAGAGCCGCCCAACATAATTTGGTTGGAATAAGTACGGCCCACTAAAGAGGAATTAAAATATTAATTTTTCGGATACTATATTTAGATATGCAGAGAAATACGCTCGGGGACGGAATAGGTATATTCTACATACTGGAAAGGTATTAAGCACCTATGACCTGTAAATTTCATAAAAATCGAGGCCTAGTGCGGCAACAAAATTTGGTTGAATAGATGCTGGATCCCCTAAAGGAATTAAAATATTAATTTTTGGTCCTATATTTTAGATATTGGGGGGGGGGGGGGGGGGGGTGTTGGGGGGGGTGGGGGGGGTGGGGGGGTAATAGAAATACGCTTGCGGATGCCCGGACTAGGTATATTCTACATCTTGGAAAGGTAGATAGTGAAAAACTAGTGACCATGTAAATTTCCATAAAACGAGAGCTAGCTGCGCAACAAAATTTGGTAGAATAGTGCTGAGACCACTAAAGGAATAAAATATAATTTATGGGTCCTAATTTAGATATGCCATAGAAATACGCCTCGGCGTGACGCGATAGTACTTATTCTACATCTTTGGAAAGGTATCTAAGCAACCTATGACCCTGGAAATTTCCAGCAAAAAGCGAGAGCTAGTGCGCAACACCCTCTTGTTGCCTAGTGCGGGACCACTAACGAATTAAAATATTAATTTTGCGCGTCTATATGTTGAGATATGAATAGAAATACGCTAGCGGTGACGGAATGGTCTAATTTACATCTTGGAAATATCTAAGCAACCTATGACCTTGTAAATTTCCATAAAAATCGAGAGTAGTGTGCACAAAATTTGAGTTGAATAGTGCGAACCCCTAAAACGGAATAAAATATTAATTTTGGCTCCTATATTTAGATAGATCGAAATACGCTCGGGGGACGCGAATAGGATACTATTCTACATCTTTGGAAAGGTATTAAGCCAACCTATGACCGCTGTAATCTCTCCATACATCGAGAGCTATGTGCGCAACAAAATTTGGAGAATAGTGCGGACCACAGAAAGCGAAGTAAAATATTAATTTTTGCGCGCGCCTATATTTAGATATGCATAGAAATACGCCCTCGGGTGACGGAAATAGGTCGATTCTACCAATCTTTAGACGAAAGGTATCTAAGCAACTTGACCCTGGAAATTTCCAAAAATCGAGAGCAGTGCGCAACAAAATTGGTTGCATAGAATGCGGACCACTAAAGGAATAAAATATTAATTTTTTTTTTTTTTTTTTTTTTTTTTTTTCCGGTCACTATATTAGATGATGCATAGAAATACGCCTCGGGTGACTGACGAATAGGTACTATTCTACATCTTTGAGAAAGGTATCTAAGCAACCTATGAACCCTGCTAACATTTCCTTTTTTTCCGATAAAAATTCGAGAGCTAGTGCCGCAACAAAATTGACGTGGAATAGTGCCGGAACCCCTAAAGCGAAGTAAAATATTAATTTTGGGCGTCCTTATATTTAGATATGCATAGAAATACCGCTCGCGGTGAAGGAATAGGCTACTAATCTACATCTTATGGAGAGGGATCAATGCAACTAGGACCCTGTAAATTTCACATAACAACGAGAGCTTAGTGCGCAACAAAATTTGTAGAATAGTGCTGGACCACTAAAGGAATTAAATATTTAATTTTTGGTACCTATATTTAGATATGCATAGCAATACGCTCGGGTGACGGGACAATAGGTACTATTACTCCATCTTTGGAAAGGTATCTAAGCGACTATGACCCTGTAAATTTCCATAAAAATCGAGAGCTAGTGCGCAACGAAATTTGGATTGCCATGTGCGCCAGACCACTAAATGAATTAAAATATTAATTTTTGGGTCTATATTAGACTATGCATAGAATACGCTCGAGGTGACGGCAATAGGTATATTCTACATCTTTGGATAGAGTATATAAGCAACCTAGACCTTGTAAATTCCATAAAAATCGAGCGAGTGCCGCAACAAAATTTCGGTGAATAGTGCGGACCCCTAAAGGAATTAAAATATGAATTTTGGCGCCGTCCTATATTTAGCTATGCATAGAAATACGCTAGGAGTGACGGAATAGGTACTATTCTACATCTTTGGAAAGGTATACTAAGCCAACCTATGACAATGTAAATTTCATAAAAATCGAGAGCTAGTGCGCCAACAAATTTGTAGAATAGATGCGGACCACTAATAGGAATTAAAATATTAATTTTGGAGTCTATATTAGATATGCATAGAAATACAGCCTCCGGGTGAGCGGAATTAGCGTACTATTCTAAAACTTTAGGAAATGGATATCTAAGCAACCTAGTGACCCTGTAAATATCCATAAAAAATTGTGTGCGAGCTAGTGCCGAACAACAAAATTTGCGCCTTGCATAGTGCCGGACCAATAGGAATTAAAATATTATTTTTGCGGACATATATTAAGATAGCCATCGAACTACGCTAGGGTGCCCGCAAGTATATTTTACTCTTTGGAAAGGCAATTAAGCCAACTATGACCTGTAAATTTCTCATAAAATCGAGAGCTATTGCCTAACAAAATTTGGTAGCAATAGTGCCGTTACCAATAAGGATAAAATATTAAATTTTGCGCGGCCTATATTTAGATATGCCTAGAAATCGCTCGGCGTGACGCGGACAAGAGGTACATTCTACATCTTTGGATAAGGCTATAAGCAACCTTGACCGTGTGTAACCCCTTGCATCGTGAACGCAACCCCATTTGGAATAGAAATATTAATTAAAATGACTTTTGGGTCTATATTTAGAATGCATAGAAATACGTGGGTGACGGACGGGCAATAGGTATATTCTCACATCTTTGGAAAGTTTATCAAGCAAATATGACCTATCTATGAGAGCCTGTATGAGTAGAATTGGTTAGTGACCACTAACAGTTGGCGGGGCCCATAACGGAATTAAAATTTAAATTTTGGGACCTCTATTAGATATGCATAGAAACGCTTCGGAATACTATATGGGGGTATCTAAGCAACTATGACGCCTAGAGAGCAAGTGCGCACAAAATTTGGTTGAATAGTGCGGACCACTAAAGGAATTTAAAATATTAATTTTGGGGAACCTATATTTAGTATGCATTAGAAATACGCGTTCTCGGGGGACGGAATAGGTACAGTCGACTCTTTGAAAGGCTATCTATATGACCCTGTAAATTCCCTACAAAAATCGAGAGCGAGCTAGTGCGCAACAAAATTTGGTGAATAGTGCGGACCCATAGCTAAAGGAATTAAAATATTAATTTTGGGTCCTATATTTAGATATGCATAGAAATCGCTCGGGGACGGCATTAGGTACTATTCTACATCTTGGAAAGGTATCTAAGCCACCTATGA
Source organism: Tetracentron sinense (assembly GCA_015143295.1). Classification (NCBI taxonomy): domain Eukaryota; kingdom Viridiplantae; phylum Streptophyta; class Magnoliopsida; order Trochodendrales; family Trochodendraceae; genus Tetracentron; species Tetracentron sinense. Next base: position 5,189 of record JABCRI010000562.1, read on the forward strand.
CCCTCTTAATCTTCCATAACAATCGAGAGCTATTGCGCTACAAAAATTTGGTTCGAATTAGTTGCGGACCACTACACGGAATTAAATATTACTTTTTGGGTACCTATATTTAGATGCATAGAAATACGCTTCGGTGACGGAATAGGTTATTCATCTTTGGAAAGGTACTAAGCAACCTAGACCCTGTAAATTTCCTTATAAAACGGGAGATACGTGCGCAAAAAATTGGTAGAATAGTGCGGACCACTAAAGGAATTAAAATATAATTTTTGGGTCCTATATTTAGATATGCATAGAAATACGCTTCGGGGACGGAATAGGTTACTATTCTAAATCTTTGGAAAGGTATCTAAGCAACCTATGACCCTGAAATAGAGAGCTAAATTTAACTTTTGTTCCTAAGCATATGACACCTGTGTAATTTTGAATAAAAATAGAGAGCATAGAACAAAATTGGTTAGATAGTGAGGACACTAAAGAATTAAATATTATTTTGGGTGCTTAGTGGAAAGGTATCGCAACCTCTGAAAAATTTCAATAAATCGGAGGCTTGTGCTCAACAAAATAATAGTGCGGACCACTAAAGGAATTAAACTATAATTTTTGGGTCCTATATTTAGATATGCATAGAAATACGCCTAGGGTGACGGAATAGGTAACTATTTACATCTTTGGAAAGGTATCTAAGCAACCTATGACCCTGTAAATTTCCAATAAAAATCGAGAGCTAGTGCGCAACAAAATTTGGTAGAATAGTGCGGACCACTAAAGGAATTAAAATATTAATTTTTGGGTCCTATATTTAGATATGCATAGAACTACGCTCGGGTGACGGAATAGGTACTTATTTACACTCTTGGAAAGTATCTAAGCAACCTATGACCCTGAAATTTCCATAAAACGAGAGTAGTGCGCAACAAAATTTTGGTAGAATAGTGCGGACCACTAAAGGAATTAAAATATTAATTTTTTGGGTCCCTATATTTAGATATGCATAGAAATACGCTCGGGTGACGCATATGGTACTATGTACATCTTTGGAAAGGTATCTAAGCAACCTATGACCCTGTAAATTTCCATAAAATCAGAGAGCTAGTGCGCTAACAAAATTTGGTAGAATAGTGCGGAACCACTAAAGGAATTACAATATTATTTTTGGGTCCCTATATTTAGATATCATAGAACTACGCTCGGGTGACGGAATAGGTACTATTCTACAGCTTTGGAAAGGTATCTAAGCAACTATGACCCTGTAAATTTCATAAAAATCGAGAGCTAGTGCGCAACAAAATTTGGTTAGAATTGATAGTGCGGAACCACTAAAGGACATTAAAATATTAATTTTGGGTATATATTTAGATATGCATAGAAATACGCTCGGGTGACGGAATAGGTATATCTACAAACCTAGACCCTTGTAAATTTGGAAGGGGTGAGAGTGTAGTGTGCGGACCACTAAAGGAATTAAAAATCTAATTAAGAATGCTAACCGAAGACTAATTTCTACATGGAAATTTAAAAGCAACATGGAAATTTTAAAAAAATCGGGCTAGTGCGCAACAAAAATTGGGTTGAATAGTGCGGACCACAAAGCCATAAATATTCAATTTTTCGTCCTATATTAGATATGCATAGAAATACGCTCGGGTGACGGAATAGGTACTATTCTACATCTTTGGAAAGGTATCTATAAGCAACCTATGACCCTGTAAATTTCCATAAAAATCGAGAGCTAGTGCGCAACAAAATTTGGTAGAATAGTGCGGACCACTAAAGGAATTAAAATATTAATTTTTGGGTCCTATATTTAGATATGCCTAGAAATACGCTCGGGTGACGGAATAGGTACTATTCTACATCTTTGGAAAGGTATCTAAGCAACCTATGACCCTGTAAATTTCCATAAAAATCGAGAGCTAGTGCGCAACAAAATTTGGTAGAATAGTGCGGACCACTAAAGGAATTAAAATATTAATTTTTGGGTCCTATATTTAGATATGCATAGAAATACGCTCGGGTGACGGAATAGGTACTATTCTACATCTTTGGAAAGGTATCTAAGCAACCTATGACCCTGTAAATTTCCATAAAAATCGAGAGCTAGTGCGCAACAAAATTTGGTAGAATAGTGCGGACCACTAAAGGAATTAAAATATTAATTTTTGGGTCCTATATTTAGATATGCATAGAAATACGCTCGGGTGACGGAATAGGTACTATTCTACATCTTTGGAAAGGTATCTAAGCAACCTATGACCCTGTAAATTTCCATAAAATCGAGAGCTAGTGCGCAACAAAATTTGGTAGAATAGTGCGGACCACTAAAGGAATTAAAATATTAATTTTTGGGTCCTATATTTAGATATGCATAGAAATACGCTCGGGTGACGGAATAGGTACTATTCTACATCTTTGGAAAGGTATCTAAGCAACCTATGACCCTGTAAATTTCCATAAAAATCGAGAGCTAGTGCGCAACAAAATTTGGTAGAATAGTGCGGACCACTAAAGGAATTAAAATATTAATTTTTGGGTCCTATATTTAGATATGCATAGAAATACGCTCGGGTGACGGAATAGGTACTATTCTACATCTTTGGAAAGGTATCTAAGCAACCTATGACCCTGTAAATTTCCATCAAAATCGAGAGCTATGTGCGCAACAAATTTGGTAGAATAGTGTCGGACCAAAGGAATTAAAAATAATTTTGGGGACCAATGATAGGCAAGAATCGGGGTGACGGAATAGGTACTATCAACATGTTGGAAAGGATCTAAGGAACTATGGACCTGTAAATGCCATAAAATCGAGAGAAAAGTGGCAAACATGTGTAGAATAGGCGGACCACAAAAGAATAAAATATTAATTTTTGGGACAATGCAGAATGCATAGAAATAGTGGGGACGGAATAGATTCTACATCTGGAAAGGTATACTAAGAAACCAGGCCTGTAAATTTCCTAAAAAGAGAGGAGTGCGCAACAAAATGCATATGAATTGCCCGACCATAAAGGAATAAAATATAAAATTTGGGTCCAATATTAGATATGCAAGAAATACGCTAGGGTGACGGATAGGTACTATTCTACATCTTTGGAAAGGTATCTAAGCAACCTATGACCCTGTAAATTTCCATAAAAATCGAGAGCTGTGCCGACAAAATTTGGTAGAATAGTGCGGACCACTAAAGGAATTAAAATATTAATTTTTGGGTCCTATATTTAGATATGCATAGAAATACGCTCGGGTGACGGAATATGTACTATTCTACATCTTTGGAAAGGTATCTAAGCAACCTATGACCCTGTAAATTTCCATAAAAATCGAGAGCTAGTGCGCAACAAAAGTTGGTAGAATAGTGCGGACCACTAAAGGAATTAAAATATTAATTTTTGGGTCCTATATTTAGATATGCATAGAAATACGCTCGGGTGACGGAATAGGTACTATTCTACATCTTTGGAAAGGTATCTAAGCAACCTATGACCCTGTAAATTTCCATAAAAATCGAGAGCTAGTGCGCAAAAAAATTTGGTAGAATAGTGCGGACCACTAAAGGAATTAAAATATTAATTTTTGGGTCCTATATTTAGATATGCATAGAAATACGCTCGGGTGACGGAATAGGTACTATTCTACATCTTTGGAAAGGTATCTAAGCAACACCATGACCTCTGTAATTTGCCATAAAAACTCGCCTATTGCGCAACAAACTTTTGGAAGAATGTAGTGCGGACCACTAAGATTTAGAGATGCATAGAAATCCTCGGGTGATGGAAAAATAATTTTTGGTATTTAGATTGATATCGGTGGCAAAAAAATTTTGGGGGGGGAATAGGAACTAAAGGAAGTTCTAATCGTTGTTTGGGTACAGGTATATTTGATCTATTAGCAACCTACGCTCGGGGGGTGACGGAAGAGGTACCTATTCACATCTGGGAAAGGTATTAAGAAAACTAGACCATAAAATGAAATTTTAATAAAAATCGAATGGGCGCAAACAAAATTTGGTCGCAACAAAATTGGTAAATCGCTGGGTGAATTAAAAATATTTAAATTTTGGGTCGATATTTAGTATGCATAGGCTTTTTCCGGGGGGACGGATTGTAAACCCCCAAATTCTTACATTTTGGAAAAGGTATCTAAGAACCTATGTAACTTTACTAAAAAACGGTAGTGCTATATTGGTAGAAGTGCGGACCACTACTTAAAGGAATTAAAATATGATTTTTTTTTTGGGAATATATTTAGATATGCATAGAAACGCTCGGGTGTCGGAATCGAGGAAAGGTACTGGAAAAGGTATCTAAGCAAAAAAATTTTAGAAATCGAGTAGTAGAATAGTACGAAAGGAATACAATATTAATTTTTTGGGCCCACGAAGGAATTAAAATATTAATTTTTGGGTCCTATTTAGATATGCATAGAACTACGCTCGGGTGACGGAATAGGTACTATTCTACATCTTTGGAAAGGTATCTAAGCAACCTATGGACCCTGTAAATTTCTAAAAATCGAGGCTAGGAGCGCAAAAAAATTGGTACGACTAGTGCTGGACCACTAAGGAATTAAAATATTATTTTTGGGTCCTATATTAGTATGCATAGAAATACGATGGGTGACTATTATATTCCCATTTGTAGAATCTAAGCAAACCTGTATCTTTTCCCGGACTATTGTGCGCAGTTTTTAGATAGTGCGGACCACTAAAGGAATTAAAATATTAATTTTGTGCATATAGAAATACGGTCCTAGGTATATTCATCTTTGCGAAAGGTATTGCAACCTATGACCATGTAAATTTCCATAAAAATCGAGAGATAGTGCGCAACAAAATTTGGTAGAATAGTGCGGACCACTAAAGGAATTAAACTATAAGCAAGAAATACGCTCGGGTGACGGAATAGTTACTATTCTACCATCTTTGGAAAGGTATCTACGAACCTATGGCCCTTGTAAATTGCCATAAAAAAGAGAGCTAGTGCGCTAAAAAATTTGGTTAGAATAGTGCGGACCACTAAGGAAATTAAATATTAATTTTTGGGTCCTATATTAGATATGCATAGAAATACGCTCGGGTGACGGACTAGGTACTATTCTACATCTTTGGAAAGGTATCTAAGCAAACCTATGACCCTGTAAATTTCCATAAAAATCGAGATAGGCGCAACAAAATTTGGTAGATAGTGCGGACCACTAAAGGAAATTAAAATATTAATTTTGGGTCCTATATTTAGATATGCATAGAAATACGCTCGGGTGACGGAATAGGTACTATTCTACATCTTTGGAAAGGTATCTAAGCAACCTATGACCCTGTAAAGTTCAATCGAATTTCCATAAAAATTGGAAGTAGTGCGCACAAAATTTAAAGGTTGAAATAGTGCGGAATATTACTTTTTCCTATTATTTAGATATGCATAGAAATACGCTTGGGTGACGGAATAGGTATATTCTACATCTTTGGAAGGTATCTAAGCAACCTAGACCCTGTAAATTTTATAAAAATCGAGAAGCATAGCTGTGGTAGCTAAGCCTTAACATAACGGGACAACTGGTTCGAAATACCGAAGCAACTTAAAAATCCATAAAAAGCGAGAGCTAGTGCGAACAAAATCGGACCACTAAAGGTTAATAAAATTTTTGGGTCGAGGAAATTCCATAAAAAGTGCGACAAAAAAAATTTGGTAGAATAGTACTTATTAATTTTGTATATTTAGCCATAGAAATAGCATAGATACACATCTTTGGAATGCAAACCTATGGGAGAGCTAGTGGCAACAAAAATTAGTGTGCGGACACTAAAGGATAAAGGGGACCTATATTTAGATATGCTAATTCGGGTTTAGGGGAAAGGTATCTAAGCAACCTATGACCTGTAAATTTCCGAGAGAGCTAGTGCGCAACACCATAAAGGGACGAGTATGCATAGAAAATCGCTCGGGTGAGGGAATAGGTAATAGGTTCTATCTAAGCAACCTATGAAAATTTGAGAGCAGTGCCGCAACAAAAATTTGGTAGAATAGTGCGGACCACTAAAGGAATTAAAATATGAAGTTTTGGTCTATATTTAGATTATGCATAGAATACGCTCGGGTGACGGAATGGTACTATTCTATCATCTTTGGAAAGGTATCTAAGACACCTAGACCCTGAAAAATTTTGCCATAAAAATCGAGAGTAGGTAGAATGCGCAAAAGGAATTAAACAAAATTTGGTTGAATAGTGCGGACCAACTAAAGGAATTAAAATATTAATTTTTGGGTCTATTTAGATAGGATATGCGATAGAAAACCCTGCATAGACATCGAATACGGGATGACGAAATAGGTTACTATTCTACATCTTTGGAAAGGTATCTAAGGAACCTATGACCCTGTAAATTTCCATAAAAATCGAGAGCTAGTGCGCAACAAAATTTGGTAGAATAGTGCGGACCACTAAAGGAATTAAAATATTAATTTTTGGACCTATATTTTTTTTTGAGATATGCATAGAAATACGCTCGGGGGACGGAAATAGGTTCTATTCTAACTCTTTGGAAAGGTCATTCTAAGCAACCTAGACCCTGTAAATTTCCATAAAAATCGAGAGCTATTGTCAAAAAATTTGTGAATAGTGAGGACCACTAAGGAATTAAAATATTAATTTTGGGACAACCATGCAAAAAGAATAAGATTTGGGTGACGGAATAGGTACTATTTAAATCTTTGGAAAGAAAAGGTATTAAGGCAAACTGCCATGGTAAATTCCATAAAAAGCGAGAGCTAAGCGCCAACAAAAAGGGTTAATTGCGGAACTAAAGGAATAAAAATATTAATTTGGGGACCTATATTTAGATATGCATAGAAATACGCCGGGTGACGAATAGGTACCTTCTAATCTTGGAAAGGTATCTAAGCACTATGACCCTGTAAAAATTTCCATAAAAACGAGGCTATGACTATAAAAATGTGGTCGAATAGTGCGGACCACTAAAGGAATTAAAATATTAATTTTTGGGCCCAATTAGATGAAATAGAAAGCTCGTACGGAATAGGTACTTTCTACATTTTGGAAAGGTATCAACCTATGACCCTGTAAATTTCCATAATAAAAATCTAGGAGCAAGCTAGTGCGCAACAAAAATTTGGTAGAATAGCTAGTGCGGACCACTAAAGGAATTAAAATATTAATTTTTGGGTATTATTTAGATATGCATAGAAATACGCTCGGGTGACGGAAGGTACTATTCTACATCTTTGGAAAGGTATCTAAGCAAACCTATGACCCTTTGTAAATTCCATAAAAACTCGAGAGCTATTGCCCTTAAAAAAATTGGGTTTAGGAATAGTGCGGACACTAAAGGAATTAGAAAATATAAGGTTTGGGTTATATATTTAGATATGCATAGAAATACGATTCGGGGGTGACGGAATAGGTCGATCTACATCTTTTGGAAAGGTATCTAAGCAACCTATGGCCCCTGTAAATTTCCATAAAAATAGAGAGCTAGTGCGCAAAAAAAATTTAGTTGATAAGTGGGAACACTTAAGGAATTAAAATATTAATTTTTGACCTTATTTAGAATAGTACGAGGACCACTAAAGGAAAGGTATCTAAGAATATGACCCTTAAAATATGAGGAGCTAGTGCGCAATTTTGGGACCTAGAATTAAAAATTTAGACATGCATAGAAATACCTGAGGTGGACATGAAATATAAGCATACGCCAGGAGTAGTGAGGAATGGCGGGACCCACTAACGATTCTAATCTTGGAATAGGTACTATTCGGTATCTAGCAACCTAGGACCTGAAATTTCCAGAAAAATCGATGAGTAGGGTGCAACAAAATTGGTAGAATAGAATAGTGCGGACCACAAAGAATAAATATTAATTTTTGGGTCGGACCTTTATTTGATATGCATAGAAATACGCTAGTCGGGTGACGGAATAGGTACTATTCTCATCTTGGAAGGACTATCCAAGCAACCTAGGACCCTGAAATTTCCCTAAAAAAAAAAATTAGGAATAGTGCAATGACCTTTAAAATCATAGAAATACGACGAGCTATTAACCTTTGGCCTCTAAAAAAATTGGGTAGGAATAGTGGGACCACGAAAGGAAATTAAAAATATAATTTTTTGGGGTCCTATAATTTAATATGGATAGAATACGCTGGGGTGCGGACTGAGGTTATATTCTAAATCTTTGGAAAGGTATTAGCAACTTATGGAACGGTAAATTCCAAAAAATCGAGATCTAGAGCGCAACAATACAATTTGGTCGAATAGTACGACCATAAACGTAAAAATTATTTTTGGGGACCATATTTAGATATGCATGAAAACGCTCGGGTGACGGAATGGGACTATTCTAATCTTTGGGAAAGGTATCTAAGCAAACCTTGACCTGACATTTCCAAAAAATCGAGCGCTATGAGCAAAAAAATTTGGTTAGAAAGTGCTGACCACTAAAATTAAAATATTAATTTGGGTCCGAATTTAGATATGCATAGAAATACGCTCGGTGGGGGACGGAATAGCGTACTAGTTCATTCTTGAAAGAGTATCGAAGGCAAATATGACCCTGTAAATTTCCATAAATGAGAGCTTTGCCTAAAAGATTTGGTTAGATAGTGCGGACTAACTAAGGAATTAAAATATTAATTTTTGGGACAGCTATATTAGATAGCATAGAAATAACGCTAGGGGACGGAACGAGGTACTCATTCTAATCTTGGGAAAGGTATATAAGCAACCTATGTCCTGTAAATTTCCATAAAAATCGAGATAGTGCGCAACAAAAATTTGGTAGAACTAGTGCGACCACTAAAGGAATTTAAATATTAATTTGGGGTCCTATATTTGAATGGCATAGAATACGCTCGGGTGAAGGAATAGGTACTATTCTCATCTTTGGAAAGGGATCAAGGCAACCTATGGCCCTGTAAATTTCCATAAAAATCGAGAGCATTGCCTAAAAAAATTGGGTAGCATAGTGGGACCCACTAAAGTAATGAAAACTATTAATTTTTGGCGACCTATATTTAGATAATGCATAGGAATAGCTCGGGTGGACGGAATAGGTACATTCTCCATCTTGAAAGTATCTAAGAACCTATGCCCTGGTAAATTTCCATAAAAATCGAGAGATAGGGCGCAAACAACATTGGTAGAGAGTGGGATCACTAAAGGAATTAAAAATTAAGTTTTGGGTCCTAATTTAGATATGCATAGAAAATACGCTAGGGTGAAAGAATAGGTACTATTATACATACTTGGAAAGGTTCTAAGAAACCTTGACCCGTAAATTTCCATAAACATCGAGAGCTATGCGCAACAAAATTATGGTAGAATAGTGCGGACCAAATAACGGAATAAAATATTAATTGTTGGTCCTATATTTTGAATGATAGAAATACGTTGGGTTGACGGAATAGGCTACTAGTCTACATCTTGGAAAGGTATCGAGAAGCAGACCCGTAAATTTCATAAAATCGAGAGCTATGCTAAAAAAATTTGGTAGAATAGTGCGGGGACAATAAAGGAATTAAATATTAATTGGGACTATATTTAGGATGATAGAAATACGCTGGGTGACGGAATAGGGAGGGATACTAGTCTACATTTTGAAAGGTATCTAAGCAAACCTCTGACCCTGTAAATTTCCATAAAATCGAGAGCTAGTGCGCAACAAATTTGGTAGAATAGTGCGGACCAATAAAGGAATAAAATATTAATTTTTGGGTCCTATATTAGATATGCATAGAAATACGCTCACGGTGACGCAATAGGTAATATTCTACATCTTGGAAAGGTATCTAAGGAACTATGACCCTGTAAATT
>JABCRI010000563.1:0-67557 GCA_015143295.1 Tetracentron sinense
ATCGTTTTAGATTTGATGCTTTAAATAGCGTATTTGAGCTCTTTTAACAATATCTTCAAGTTATTACCATAAATTCCGAGTTTGATGCATCGAAATTTTTTTTGGAGTTTTTCGAGATGTTAGTGTTATGGACTTAGTTAACTTTCGAGTCGAGTCGAAGTTGGTTGAAACCGGGATTAAAACTGTGTCCACCCTTTAGGGAATACGCATCTACCACTGGGCAACCAGGGGAAGTGTACCAAGGAGATTATATTACTGCTAGTTGCTAGGATGAGTTATGGCACCCCAAAACCTTATTTTCACAGCTTCACCGGTTTTGAACTTTGAAGGCGTTCAAGCGTATAAGGTTGCCACATTCTATGTAGCTTCACCTATATTAAGCTTGCCCAAGAAAACCCAGATCAAACAGGAAAGGAAAGCTCCCCATCATTCTTTTGTCGACAACAAATTGAGACAAATATGTGGAGTGGTACTATGAACGATTATGGTATTGAAGAAGCGATGAAATGAGGGGGATACGGGAAGAACCATGTCTGATGGATTGAAGTCCAGCTCTTTAATAGACTCTACACCAATACGCTGCAAACTTAGGTGGCCAACCATTCATGGATCTGGACCAGTTAATATTAGTATAGCCATTCTTAGATGTCTAAATTTAGAGGTGAACCTTGCAAAGTTCGATGTTTTTAACCAATCGATTTTGAGGTCTAGCGCATACGATGCTTGCCCGGGATAATTTAGATGAGTTCACAGCGGATTGTATTTTACGAGAAATAAGATAGCGAATTTGGAAACTCATCTGCACTTTCATGCAGTGCTTCAATGGAAGAGAAGACACAAGATTTAAGAGAACTACGATCCCCATGGCTGATTCCTTAAAAATAATAAATAAAGGACTTTTGTCATTTTCTCACGGTCTTCATAAGACTCCATAAAGAAATTGTTCATTGATATCCAAAAGGGTAGAATAGAAGCTGCTGATTCGTGAACGCAATTAGGAGTTGACCACATTGTCCCTGACCAGGGGAAAGATTTTCATACCACAATTTGATGAACTTTTCGCAGGGGGAGCCAGAGGAATCTCTGTGCAGGGGGTGACTAACAATGGGGGGTTCGGGGGCGGAGCCCCCGAAAATTTTTTGGAGTGACAAGTTCGTGGGGTCAGCACATGTTGTATCATTTAAAAGGACTATATATATATTGACGTTTAGGGGGCTAGACTAGAGTCACCGTCGCCACGGCCACGCCCCTTTCACGGCGGCACCCCAGTTTTACAAAGGGGGGGTTTGTTTTCCAAAATTTAAGGGGGGCTAGGTGCCCGTCGACGGCATGGCACCTGTTCCAAGGAGCACCCCTAGTTTTACAAAAGGAGGGGTTTGGTTTCCAAAATTTTCAGGGGGCTTCAGCCCCCCTCGGGCCCCATGTGGCTCGCCCCCGCCTTTCCGGTCATTGCCCGCGTGAAGACTAATTGAGGAAGAAGAGAATGATTCAATTTCTAAGCTGGTCTTTGTTTTTTTTTCTTTTGGGTTGGCTAGAACGCAAGGCACAGGAAAGAAAGTGAAAAATTCTTCACTTTTTTCTATGTCGGTTTACAAGAAATGATTATTTTTCAAGAAAAGATAAGCAACAAACAGCCAAATTTTTCTTGCAACGTTCTTGTAAATTCTCTCCACATCAATGGAATTATGAAAAAGAAAGTAAAGGCACTTTGTTCAAAACTAATGCAAATTTAGAGTTTATAAATAAATTAATGATTTACCAACACTTCTTCAAAAAAAATTTACCACCGAACATGCAAAAGAAAAGTCCATTCTTTTCTTTTCTTTTCTTTCTTTGCTTTTCTCTTTATCCCATCCACTTTCGTGGCAACCGGAACAACATACAAGAATTGTTGGCTACCCCATTCCACTCTTAGGTGGGTCGTTCTTTCAGGGAATTAAACACAAGGGGACTTGGGTGAGAGACCCTCAAGGAACTGTCATAAAGTAATTGTTTTGTTTCCCAAAAAAGGGGAGAGATGATTGAGGGCGACTTCCCGTGCGCCAACATCTCCCCATCCTCTTACATTCAATGAATGAATCATCAGCTCGCACTCGAGTTATACAAGAACCATTCAAATGTTAGATCTTTCATGATTGGAAATGTACAAGACTAGCTTGTTAAACAAGGTCCATACGGATTGAGGACGTAATGTTGTAACAATGCGACGAGATACCATTTGGTAAGGACGCGCATTATATTGTTTTAAAATTGAATTTTAATTTAGGAGGTGTTGATGAAACCTAAATTAAATTCATTTGGAAATAGTGTCATTTTAAGGTGTTCTTTTCTAAGGTCAACAAAATTTTAGAATAATTATGTGCGCATTCATATCCCCAAAACTCTGAAATGACTAGCTTCATGGTGCAATTCTCTATATCCAGTATTCTCCTAATCTGGCTGAGATGGTATATTAGATAAAATCCAATCAGAGATCATTCATCTTGGATTAAACTAAAGGAAAATAACATTTTAAAAAAACACAATATTTGCAAAAGATTCATTTAGGTGTCCAAAAGCTCATTAATGCAAGGAAAAGAAATATACACAGGGTTACAAGAGAAACCAAAATTTCTCGAGGATATATCTCTCTAATGACACCCAATCTCTTGCTAAAGACAAGTTCCCATTCGTTCTTCCTTGGGTTTTGAATTCGAAAGGAGTTATTATGTGAATTAACAAAAAGGTAAATTGTCCCCAAAAAAAAAGAAACAATGGAAATGAAAATAACAGTAGGTGACATTGCATCTACACATATAATATTAAATAGCCACAAAAAAAAATAAAAATGACCAGGGGTCTAAAAATTAATTGGGAGTGCAATGAGAATCAACCAAGTAGTTGTAGAAAATTAAAAATAAATTAAAATTACAAATCATTAAAGCGGGTTAGGACAATCCATTGCTTCCCGTGATAGAGAAGCTTGGTGGTGAGGATTGGTTGTAGTTGTAGGTGGGCTTTTAAGAGCTTATGTCCAGTTGACAAGGGTTCCCGGCATGACCATAACCAATGTGCCCTTTGCTAGGTTCAAAGCATCTTTTATACAGTTCTGTTCCTTCCACTTGCTAGATATCCACCATTCTGTATTTCTCTCTAGGACTATAAAAGAGAAGTCAAGAAGCTTGTGACTTTCAATTCTAATTTGCGCGCAGGTTTGAGCCTTCAATTTGACGGAGGGAATTGAACTGCTTAGATTGTTGCCTCAGTCAATTTCTTAAGGCAAAAATTTCAGTCCATTGAAGGAAAAAATGCTAACCATCCTGATCCCCATTGATTTTTTTTTGACTTCTAATAACTTTCTAAACATAAAATTAAGAATGATTGCTCATATGACTCTAGACCACTGGGACATAGATGTGCCTACCGACCTAAAGGGTTCGTTTTAAAATTAACACGAACCCTTTAGTCGACCTTTGGTTCCTGCACCAGGAATCTTATTCGTGCATGTAAGATTCATCTGTTTCTTTAAAATGACGAAAACAAACAAAATAATATTACTACATATTAGATACCAATATATAAGATGTGGGAATATACTAAAGAATGTTACCTCTTAGACCGAAAAAAATATACTAATATGATTATATATATATATATATATATAGATATATACTATATCTATATATATGAGAGGGTTCCTATTAGCCCCGCTCCACACATGAATAACTCTTGTAAGTGAATGATATATGGGCCGTCGGGATTGTTTAAGAATTTTAATCAAACCGTTTGGGAAGGCAACCCATCCAAAACCACTCTGGTTTTTTGCGCACTGCGTTAAACCAAAATCCATCGATGTCTCCATTGCTCTCCATCTATTCTCCTCTGGTTCTGTTTTCCTCCTCTCTTTCATCTCTCGTATTCTTTCCGGTAGGAAAGCTCTACACAGCATCCAAATAGTAACAAGAAATATATCATTTAGTTATGAAAAGTGAACGATGGGGATTTTGTTTGAAACAAATGGCTTGAATGCCTGTAACTTGCATCACCCTATTAAAATAAACCGCCATTGTTGTTTTGAAACAAATGGCTTCAAGTTTAATAAAGAGAAAGGAAATAAGAAGAAAAGGGATGGTGGGAGCGAGAGAGAGAGTGGGGCGAACGCTGCCAAACACTTATTTGTTGGCCATGAGAAGAGTGCTTTGAAATTTTCAGCAACTGAAACAAAGTTAAAGTATAGTATTAAATGTGGAATCGCTCTCAGGTTTCTACGACATGTTATGCTCATTCGATCATCATTAATCAAAGAAAGCGAATGTGGAGGATCATTCTACACCAAAATATGGCCAATGGTTCTGTCACTGTTGCCATATCTGGAGATCTGAAAGTGGGGACGAAATTGGGGAGGAATCACTCTAACCGTCCAGAACTGGAGAAGCTAAAATTCAAAGATGTGGCAACATTGAGCCGCGCTCTGTCCATTGATCCGGCTCCTATCATCCTTTGTTTGGTTACAACATTGTAGAAGGAGAGGCGTGAGAGAAGGGGAGGAGAGAGAGATGTGAGAGAATGGGGATATCTGTTTTAGGCCGGTTTTACCCAAAACCACCGTTTTGCGTTGACAGTTAGAGTTTAAATGATACGCTACACGACTATTAGTTTTGATTAAAATTGTCTTTAGAGTTTGTCAGCGTAGCTATTAGGAACCCTTTCTCTATATATAATATATATATATGGGGAATGTTATCGTTCACCCAATGTGTGAAAGTTGTGAACTTTTCTTAGACTTTTTACCCCATGTATTGAATAGCATTTTATCAAATACATGGGTAATTTGGTATTTTATAGGGGGTCTTTTTTTTTTAATATCCAAAAAAATAAGGACAATTCATTAAATAGGAGAGAGCTAGGAAAGAGAATAAGTAGGGCTGTAAAAACGGATGTGGATGTTATCTGATTCGTTCCGAATCCGTTTAGTCAGATAATTATCCGAATAGGTATTCGACTGAGCGAATTCGGATAGTAATTTTATATCCGTTTATAATTGGGATACAAATTCGGATACTGGTATATCTAATCCAATAATATCCGACGATTATAATATATAAATATATATTTTAATTTATAAAACTGATATATAATTTTTAAAATAAAAAATGTATATAGTTTACATTTTTAATTAATTTATATTTTAATATTTTTTTTTTAAGTAATCAAGTAATTCAAATATTTATCGGACGAAATATCAATATTTTAATCAGAGTCGGATACAGATAAACATATTCACTATACGTCAGTATATTTATTCGGATTCAGACATTCGAATATAATCGGATTATGAATTCGGATATATCACCATCCGCTCCTAATTGCTCAGTTTACCGTCCTAAGAAAAGTGCAAGGAAAACGTCAATTGTATTTATTCTCTCGCTTCATTACCCGTAATGATTAGTCCCCTGTGAAAAGATTAAAGTACCTTTACCTTTTAGTGGATTTGATAATTAATAGAGGAATAAAACTGTCTTGGTGGTCGATACCAAGTTCACCCATTAGTTAACATCCAAAACAAAAAATAGCAAGAACAAAGACTATACATATGGAGCTATCACATTTTTACCATTAATTATGTTGGGTTTAGGGAGATTAGAGCTTGGACATACACGAGAATCGGTCTAAAGGGCTATGATATAAGAGTTTATTAAAATTAAAATAGTGATCTTTTGTTTAAAAAATATTGTAAAAGTCGTCTCTTAAGGAAATACTGGTTCGATTCCTCTATTCCAATTATAAGAATACGCAAGAAAGTTTTTACATAATTGTCATGAAGGCTCCAGTACTGGATCTCACAATACACCAGTGCTTGGGTAGTTTCTTCAAAGTAACCAAAAATTTCGTAGCTTCATCATGTTTTGAACTTTGAAGCATAAGCGATGCAAGACTATATACAGTGGTGGCTTTAAAGAATTTATGCTCTACTTGGCATGTAATGATTGTATAATTCTTTCTTTTTTTTCTTTTTTTTTTGTAGTCACTAATTCATTTATCTAAGGTTAGGGTTACAACTCATGGGATCAACACTGTCACAAAGACTGAACTCAAAGTCACATCTCCTCAAAGCGAAGACAGTGTGCACAACCACTGGGACAAACCCCATGGTGTGTATTCTCTCTTTCTCAAACCTTAATAAATTCATTATCTTTAAGACTCCTAACTTGCACCAAGTTTGCACTAGGAATATTCTTATATTTTGATCTGACGTTCGACACCATATAGCCCAAAAGGACTACATTACATTATGTACTACCCTGGTTTGTTATATCTGCTTCCTAAGCAGATGATCATGATATTCGATTTTGACCAAGCCCACTCGAATTCGTGTCAGTTCATAAGCTATAGATCCGCGACAAAAAAGTTGTTTGACTAAATAAAATAAGAATAAACACAAAACGTAACCCTGAGGTTCATGAGTTTTCCAAGAATGATCCTGATTGAAAGAAGATGCCCGATAAGGTTCACGAGATGATTTCTCTCAACATGTACTCAGGCCAAGAATGGCTATGTTTATATCCCTCATTTTATACTATAAGTCATCTGTACCATTGAGAGGACACTACGATTTTTCGTCCCTTTGTTTAGTAATACATTTCCTCATTAATTGGTTGAATTGTTCAAATTGAAGCAAAGAATGCGTCAATAGGTAATTTTAAACTAGGTAATGTCAGGACCTATATACTGCTGCAGTTCGTTCGCTCGTTTACTTGTATGGTAATCAGGTGTGGGTTTGTTTCAACAGTGGAATAAAATTTGCGATAATTGGTCTTCAGATTAGTCCCATAGGCTGGAAGCAAACGGTTTCTTGTGCAATTGTTGAGTGTTTTGGACCGTAGTTGTTCAGGATAAATAGTTTTTTTTTTTCAATACCGAAAATGAGAATTGAAGTAGAGTTTCTCAACACTTTAGATTGTCCTAGTCTGTTGTCGTCATTTTATATATAACCCACAATAAGGGTGAATATCTTTACAAAGCGATACAATATTACGCAACGGAGGGGGTCACAAACAAATCTTGGTAAGCAACAATACACTCTAGGTAGAGATTGAGAAGGTACTCTTCGAGAGATTGAATGTTCCCGATTATGGGTTCTTTGGTGACCCCAGTGTCGTGAATTGTAGAGACTTCTGTGTGTGAATTGTAGAGAGTTTTGTGTGCGATTCTTTCGGCCATTGTATCCGTTAATGAATGCCTACTAAGGACTTGCGGGCTACTCGAAACATTTGTGATTGGACGGAAATTTTAGGGCTTCCAAAAATTTTGGATGCCCTAACATCCCGGCCGGTAATTACTTACTCAGGGGTGAAAAGCTTTCCGTCTTCAGGTTAAATAATGTGAATTGGGGTCACTTATCTCGTCCATGTTTTTACTTGTATGAAGTCCTGATTTTACTTGAGTGCGGGGGGCTCGGTTACTTTGTATGATTCCTCGTTCACTAAAAATAACATGATTCAGTTATAATAAAGTAGAATAGGTTACACCGGATCAACAAGTAGCATGGCACCTGGGCATCCCAAAAAATGGATGAACTAGAATCCCATGCATCCTCCCGCAGCCCAATCTTGGGCTTGTCCTATATATGAACTGGCGGTCTTAGAAGCTTTTATCACCTCCATTAATTTAATTCACCCCCACAAAGTGGCTGTACTGATGACAATAACTTGCATTCTTTATCTTACTATTATAATGAGAGAGGAAGAGGCGTTGCTGATTTTTCAAAGTTAGATTGTCCCAAATACCTTGTATAAAACAAAGACTTTGATTTCAATGTTTTACTTAATGTGCTAATTTTTTACTGTAATTCCCAAACTACCCTTATCTATTTAGAGAATAGAATCACAATTAATTGTGATTGAACTTGCGGAGAGTTCACTCGCACGCAGGTTAACGTCGCTTTTAACTCCTATTAAACTGTGGCGAAAACTTAACTCCTTCCCTTGCCTCACGTGCATCCGCAGTGCCACTGCTAAACAGTGCAATAGTCCGAACAAGGAAACAAAGTGTGAGACTTGGTAAATATGCTTAGCTATCTAATCGGTGGTTAGAAATGAAGTTGATCTGTAAATCCCCTGCACAAGGATGGTATTTTGTCTAGCCCTTATAACCCAAAACCGTTGTTTACCTCCACTCCCCCTCTCAAACCTCGCTCTCATGGTTTGAGAGTGGATTCGTGCCGAGAGTGCGTTTCCATTTTGTAAAACCGCCATATTTCATTTTCGGTAGAGCGTGGTGATCCACAAAGCTCGATCTCCACACTGAAGTCGTCCATTTTTTCACTGTAACTCATAAAGGAATGAGGGAGAATAAACAGTGAAAGTATGTTGAACTTTCCCCCTTTAAACCCTTTCTCATAGGTAATGCTTACGAAGACATAAATGTCTTTTCAAATTTTCTTTTTCTTTTACATTCAGTAATGTGATGTGTGACTGTGCTTGACCCTTGTATCAGTGTACCTATAACCCCGGCTTGATTTGCGCAAGGATTTGTTGGATTGATTGATTTTAAAAAATAATTATAATATGTATATTATTTAATTATGATTTAATGCTGTCTATAAGGGACTGTAGTGTGTGTCTTATGTGTCTTAGTCTTTTGGTTTTTCATCCATTTAATCCATATGGATCATTGGATCATGTTGCTCTTGGAAACCAACTGGTTTTGATGAAGAGACATGAACCAACATTCATATATATTTATATCCAATGGGTATTGACTGAGACTTGAGACCTTTCTTTGTCCAATGTTTTTCCATGGTGTGGTCTCTTTGGTTTTCTATACCATAACGTTGGGTTTCATGGGTGTGTTCATGGGTGTGAGTTTAATACCTAATCATGATCATGGTTGCATGGGCTTTAAGCCAAACCGTCCTCCCCGTGACTATTGGTTTGCCTCAAAGCTTGGTCCCTCACACACTCTATAACTCCTCGAGAGAATGAGTAAGAGAGCCTCGGAGAGTTCACCTTTGGCGCGGAAGCTTGGCGAGATACCTCCGCACGAAAAAAGGAATAAAATCCCTATTGGAGATATCAAAAGGCGGGTCCAGATATACTTCGAAGTTCTTTTCTCAGATTGATCAGACTCTGTCCTCCCCCCTCTTCTATGTGGGATTGATCTTTCTTGGGAACGGACTATTTAGTTGGCGCCTTACTTGATCTAAATGGATTGTCTTTTTCGACAGAGATCAATTTTTGACAATCCAAATGAATCGTCTCTTGTCTAGACTAATTGGACAGACTCTATTGGGTCCGTCCTAACTGACTAGTATCTTGAGATTATCCGATCGGATAGTCAATTTTTTGGATCGGTCCTTAATTGGGCTATTCCATCAACCCGAAACCTCATAAGCTAAGGGGAGACTCTGTCAAAAAAATTTTTGGACAATTTGCAACACTTAATATAATTTAATTTAAATAATTAAATTTAGAAGTGTTTTGAATTAATCGGTAAAATAATTTAACCCGATTTTAAATCTCATATTATGAGACGTTTGATCATGAGATTAAATCAATTTAATTGAAATTAATTTTTGATGCAATAAAATTAATTTGATTAATTTTATATATATGATTAAATTTAAATTATGTGAATAAATTCAATTTTAATTTAAAATTAATTTATTCGGGCATTCTAAAGGAGGTTGGGTACCGTCGTCTTCCGCCAAGTAGTGCAAACTTGTAGGGAAAGACCGGATGAATCCGAGTTGAGTTGAATCCCGGAGATAGAGCTGCCTTATCCCTTGCACAATGGGAGGCTTCGACTATCTTCAAGAAAGACTCTTCAAGCGCCTCTCAGTTCGAGTGATTTATTATATAATTATTTATTTTATTTCTTTGTTAATGGTAGCTAATTGTGCTTTGATTTGTGAATAATTTTAGACTAACCATCAACAGATCTTAATTTTTCGCCAATTGTGATTGAACTCTCCATGAGTTCGATCACACGCAGAGGCCAATACAATGTCTCTTTTAATCTTTATTAAGTTTGATTAAGATTCTTTAATTTTTAAGGTTCAATAATATAATATAAAATTAAAATATATTTTTTTATATTATTATATATATACCGGCGCTCCGGAGGTGCTTTCGACCATATCTTAAATTAAAATTTGACGTTCTCCCACTCTCGCTCTCGCTCCCGCTCCCACTCCTACTCCTGCTCCCCACTTTGGTTACTTAGGTCTGGCCTTCAGCCAGACGAAAACTGTCATGCCACCGTCCCACAAGTCAACACGTATCCCTTTTAATACCCCTTAATTGTTGTTAAGATTCACTAACCCCAATGTTCACCTTGTAACCTAGGTTTTTAGAAAAATATATTTAAAAAATTTAATTACAGAGTTATAAACACCCCGCCTCTTGCATTAGTGGTATGGGTGTGGCCTTCCAAGGGGAAGGTCGGGGATTCAATCCTCCCGGGTACGAGCCGCAAGAGCTCCACTGCTCATGCTAACTTCTAACCGGCTGACTCTACTGATGTAGGTAAATGATATTGACTACCCAAAAAAAAGGACGATTTTGGTCTTGGTCTGGCAAGGGCCAGACCAAATCCGATCCCTCTTTCACAACACGTTCCCGGACAAAGTGATATATATACAGTGCTTTGTTTGAGCATCAAAGATGGCATTGGCTACCATATAGGGCGCACACGCATCATCATAAAATAAGCGGATAGGAAGAGAGAAATGGATACCCAAATCACAAAGAGCATACCAAAGCCAAATTGTGTGATTGAATGGTGATCATCAAGACTTTCAAGCCAATCGGCATTTGAAAAGGCAATGATCTCAAGAGTAAAGCATGACCTGATGGTGCAGCTACAGCATGAGTTGAGAGATGTTGTTCTCATATTGATTAAACCTTTTGGCAACTAAGCGAGCTTTGTACCATTCTAATGAACCATGGGTGCGCTGCTTTATCTTATGCACCAACTTACATCCTACAACATTCATATTTGGGCGAACTGAAACAAGACCATGTACAGTTCCAAAGAAGAACATTAAATTCTCCCACCATTGTCGGACATTAATACTGTGGAAGTTTAGTAGCTTGTGTGAAACAAGTAGGTTCAACCAAAGTCATTGGATAGGTGATGCAATAGAGCAACTCGTATAGGGTGGCAAGTGGATAGCCACACCTTTGGAGTGCGACTCCCATGTAATAATCATTGGATGCATTAATGTTGTAGGAGGTGCAACCGAGGATCTAGTGGTTCGGACGACATCTATAGGGTGGCAGCGAAGATCAACAACCAAACCAACAGCTAGGGTTGTACATTGGGCCTGGCTGGCCCGTTATGCAGGCTGGGCTAATGTTTCATGGATTTGGGTTGGGTTTGGATTATATTTTCATTAAGTATTTGGGTTTGTGCTAGGTTTGGGTAAACCATAATAAAGCCTGGTTAACTCTGTCCAGCCCGAAATTTAACAACCTCTTTCGAATACCCTAACTATCCCACATAAAAAAAACTCTTATTCAGTCAATCTTGCATTAAAAAAAATGCAAAAAACAGAGAAAATGACAAGGGTTTCATTTCTACTTTCCCTCTTTTTTTTACCTTTTGGATGTCTACAATTGATAAACTCTCTGCACTTAGTTTCTATAGTTGAATATACTCTTTCTTTCTACTACCTCTTCATTTTCTACAAGTAATTGATTAATGGAGTGACTGGACTGGCCCGAACCCAACCCAAACTTATAATAGAATGCATGGGCTGGGTTTGGGCTTCATGCATTAGAATGAATTTGGGTTTCGGCTGAGGATAAATAAGGCCGACTGAGCCTGAACTGAGTTCATCCCAGCCCAAACCTGCCCATTGTACACCCCTACCAACAGCTGTAGATGAGGGCGGTGACGCATATATGACTGGTTGCCCATGAGGAGTGCAAATTGAGGGCAGGTGAGAGATCATGATGAGATGAGGAATCAGGTGCGGCACAGTAGTCTCACATCCTTAAGGACTGTTTGAACATAACTCGTACTGCAGCTGGCCTTGACATATTCAAATTGGGTACTGATATTTTTGGGAAATCATGCCTTTGTTTGGCACATTTTGGGTTAATAGGGGTTAGTATCTGTTCCAGGTGGAGTCAACAACTACGCTCGCCTCTCTCCCACGAGGATTGATGTCGGGACCTCCCTCCTGGTGAGGGGTATACACTACCGCTGAGCTATTCCCAATGTCATTAGTTTGCTACTTACAGTTTGCATCATGCCCTAATGACCTCCAAAAGGGATTTGGTGCAAACTAATTTTTAAGATCTTTCTAGAGTCCATCCAAACAGGCCCCAAGTGTTAGAGAATTGAAATGAAGAAAGTAGATTGTACTTGTTAACTCAATGAATAATTCATAACAAAACCCAACTGTTACTTTAAAGGTTATAGCTTGCCAATGGCATATCTTGAGCCAGACTGAAATCGCCAATGATCAAGCCAATCAAGCCGCTAAAGATAGTTGTTCAAATGCTTAAATCAATGATCTATCTGAAAGGAATCGAAACTTTATTGAATAGCTTGAGTGATTTATAAAGACCCAAAGAGGGTATATATAGATAGCCCAAGATTCCTAATATGAGGCGTGCTTTCCCTACTCTCGGTCAAACTCTACTCTCAGCCTCCACCAATCACTTATCCATTTTCAAATCAGTTATGGTGGTCAAAACACTCTCTCTCATCAAGAATGGACAAGTGGTTAGTGGAGACTGAGAGTAGAGTTTGCCTGAGATTAGGACTAGCATTTCTCTTCCTAATATAGATGGATCTCTCAAGGATACTCCTAATCTATTCTTAAAGATTATAATCTTTGATACTAATCTAGATTGTGATGAGATACATTGGTAATGATACAATGTATCTCATCTACCTTATTACAATCCTAATACTCCCCCTCAAACACATGGGGATTTTGAGAAATCTGCATCGATTTTTTGAAAATAGAGATTCACTTGATATCTTTGGATCTTCAATAGACGTTTATTTGAGTCTCTTGCGATTGGATGGTTGAGTGTCTGCCGATGTTGCCACTCTTGTGGAGAAGATGATTACATGCCATTGTAAATTCAATATTGCTGTAAATTCCACAAGAAAATATACCTCATGGGGTAAAGGTGAATGGACCTCTATGGGTCATGAAGGACAACCTCTATGGGCTTGGAGAAAGAAGCCTTTAATGGGCTGTAAAGGGCCTCTGATAGGCTAGAGATGGAGCCTCTAACGGGCTTAATAGAAGACCTCTATGGGCCCCAAAAGAGAACTGAATAAATAGGCCTCTTGGGTCATGGATACTCGCCTTCATAGGCCAGAAGGTGAGCCACAAATTGGGTTTGAAAAGGATATACTTTGGGCCAATAGAATATGCCTCTTAAGTTTAGATTGGAAAGTTGAAATGGGAGCAAGGAGAGGAAAACAAAGTCAGGCTTTTGATGGGCCTATAAAGAAGGGCCTCTCTAGCGGAAGAGAAGGAAGTGATTCAAAAGAGGAAGGCCAAGAAGATGAGTCTAGAGAAGGGGGCCCAAGAAATGATATAATTTTTTGGCTGGTGGTATGCCAAATGATGAGATGGTAGAAGAGGGATCTGGCGATAGCAACTTCGAAGTTCAAGTGGCAGCATAATATGGCAACTTTTGGCATATTGAAATGGCAACAAGGGATGACGGCTTTGGGGACTTCAAATGGCAACAAGGGATATTGGTGGAGGAGTTGATCATGCTTTGGACAGATCGCCAAAGTCATGATGAGCACCGGCACTTTTCAATTTGGGAATGATTACTCTTGGTATGTTCCCATGCCATGCCATATCTCCATCATCGCAAACAAGAAGTTGTTGTGCACATTCATAGCGTGTTCATGGAATAAGGAGAAGTTGGACATCGAGATGTCCTCTAAGGTTGCTTGGTCAAGTTGCATCCTAGTTCTTCTAACCAAGTTTGATATGCAAGATGGGCTTGCAAGGAGGATCATCGTTGTACTGAGTAAGCCTGAAAAGGAACTTGGTTGTAAGTTTCTCATCTTCTTGGTAGACGTACATGGCTGGGCAGACACAAGCAATATAAATTATTAAAATCTTGGCAACGGCAATGACAGCTCTGGAATAAAAAAGGAAAAGTTTAAGTCGGACAAGCTCTGATACCATGAAAGGAATGGAAACTTTATTGAATAGCTTTGAGTGACTTACAAAGACCCAAAGAGGGTAAATATAGATAACCCAAGATTCCTAATATAAATGGATCTCTCAAGGATAATCTCAAACTATTCCTAAAGATTATAATCTAATTAATACTAATCTAGATTATGATGAGATACATTTAGTAATGATACAATGTATCTCATCTACCTTATTACAATAATTAATCCTAATAAAACCAAGTAACATTCTATTTAAGATAAAGCTTTTTAGACCCGATTAGGGCCAAGACCACCGAGACCATGCTCTAAGAGCATGGAATTTCAGGTGGGGTCTACCATGTGAAATGGCGCCCCCCCCCCCCCGAGATCCAATACTATTACAGTATGGTCTCGGTGGTCTCAGCCCTAAAATGGTCTCAGTAGCAAAAGTCCTTTTATTTATTTATTGGAAACCAAACATCTACAAGTGTACTATAAAAAAAAACTGAAGAGAGAAAACGAGATGCTAGCACAACATTTAAAGCTCGGTATCATCATCCTCATGATCCATCAATTTCCAAGAGCCATCGGCCACCTGAACCATTCCCTTATTCTTCTCGCACCACCATGAAACTGGAACAAGAAGTTCGTCCTTCACAGCATCCATCCATTTATTAACGAGCGCAATATCTCGATTAACTTCTAGTTTAAACCCTCCTTTAGATCCTTGCGTCCCTGCAACTCCATGGAGATAAGCCTCCAAGCTATGCCAACTTGCTACACTTCCAGGACTCTTTAAGAATTCCGATTTGTGAGTATTGATCATCAACTCTTCTCCCACATCTGAGTAGCCTAGTAGGGGATAATCGGGAACGATGTCTAGGCTATTATGGATTCGTAATACTTGAAAATTTTCCAATGCCGAGGAGACCCGTTTGAAGTTGGAGTCTCCGACGCGAGGGCTGGCGAAGAAGAAGCCTGTAACCGGGCAGGCCTTGTCTGCTTGGCCTCCGGGCTTGTTCAATCCATTGGCAACAATGTCAGCTGCGTTTATCGTCCCAAGTGCCGCGCCCAAGCTGTGTCCAGTTATAGTTATGCTGATTTCCTCATCCTTGAATTCTTCCACTAGTCTCCTTACCTCGGTCAGAACCTGGAATTTCAGTATGCATGGGGTTCTTTAATTAAATATATTACGGTAAAGGTTAGAAATTTCTCTAACTTTAGGATAAAGTAAATTTATAAAATATATGCAATATCCGAATTTGGGCCCAGTGACCTCCTCTTCGGTTTGATGTGCAACCAACCTTGATTATATATGGGTAGAATCGCATTTATATGATTGCGTGATGCAATTCCTTGTCATTCAGAAAAGTAATAAAAAAATACCAATGAAAAACCAATTTTAAAAATATTGCCCATGCCGGCAATTTGTGGATACTAGTTGATGACTTGCAGCTCGCATATATATATGTTCACAAAAATACAAATGAAAATGAGGTTTAGCTAGCCTTGGTTTTATCTTCATTTTAATCTTTAGTAGCTCATGAATATGCATGTTCTTGTGTTGTTTATAGATATAAATCTCACTTACTATAATGTTAAGGATAGATCAAAATTTACCTGGTCTCTGGCACTGGTCTTGTTGAATGGCGACTTGGAATCATCAGAAGTGTAGATGGAATACCAACCCTGGTGCACCTTAGGATCATGAGGTTCCCCAACAATCTTAGATGCCGAAACCAAAGCAAATTCGAAGTCATCAACCCATTCCATGGCCTGCGTTGTACCTCTCCATGCAATCACAATGTCCCTCCTCCCTAATGCAACCTTCCCTTCATCTGTTGCCACTGCAACATACCCCATCCAATTTGACTCCTTGCACCATGACTCCCTAGATAATGACTTTACGATAAATGCTTCGGGGACATGGAGAACAGATGTCGCGTAAAAAAACTTCGTAACATGATACTTGAATGGATTGCCTATCTCTATACCCACCTTGGAGAAGAAATCCTTCCTCGCGTATCGGCTACTTCCGGCGTACTTGGATGTTTTTTCGGTGTTGAAGGTGTCGTAGGTTGCCTGAGCAAGTTCGCCGTAGTGAATTATGTATTGCCGGAGATCAATGTCGAGAGGGTCCAAGAGGTTCTTCCAGTTATCCTGGCCGCTGAGCAGCCTCCATCTTTTTGCTATGCTACCCATAATTTGTTCAAAACAAACCGTGAAGACAAAAGTATGTTATTGTGCTGCTCCTTTGGGTGCTTATTACATTATTTATAGACAAGACTTGAGGACTGCTTTGGGTTGGTAGAGTCTTGAAGCTGATGATGCTCCACTACTAGGTCATGACCCTAAAATGACTATTTTTAATTTGGATTGACATTTACTTATATCTTGCAATTGAAATGGAATATTAGTTGGTGGTTCTTGTGTTTTATGGGTATGGCTAGGTCATAGGAATTTCCGAATCTTTCAACTGTTCTGTCCCTTTCACCAGATTAATATATCTTCTAGCTTGGAAATGCTTACACGTCTCAACCTATCTGTCCCCACACTTGGACGGTCACGATTGAAGCGGCACATATGCCATGTGCTGATCAACATCTAAACAAAGTATGGGAGGTTCTATTTTTTATTTTTTTTTGGGAAGTTCTATTTAGGTCAGTCATAGACCAAAGTTTCTATGCACCACACTCTCTCTCATCTTCTAACCAGGTATATGTTGATTGGAACTAAATTGCCTGTGCTATTCCCTATGGCCTGACTGTTTTAAGGCCATGATCTCTTTTTGTATGGCTGTTTACAGCTGTTAAATCTCTACAGATGATTTTATCTGGCCTTTAAATACTCATGGCAATAGGGAAGAACACAGACGATTTGCTACATGTTTGTTTTGATTCCATAAGCAACATGTAAACATCTCTATCTCTTAGAAGAATGAGCATAGATTTTGCCCATAATAAGAGATACAAGGAAACTTCTAAGAAAGAGTAATGAGTATTATCATATTACATATGTGACATGGATGCTAGCAGCACTCTCTTCTTTAATGCACGATCTGTCTTTATTAAAAAAACTCTGAGATGGATTATCATAGATTCTGTCCATAATAGAAGATACAAGGAAACTTCAACAAAAAAAAATAATGGGTATTATCATATTACATATGTGACATGGATGCTAGCAGCACTCTCTTCTTTAATGCACGATCTGTCTTTATTAAAACAACTCTCAGATGGATTATCATAGATTCTGTCCATCATAATAGGAGATACAAGGAAACTTCAACAAAAAAAATAATGGGTATTATCATATTACATATGTGACATGTGACATAGATAATGCTAGCAACACTCTTTTTCAATGCACTCTCCTGTTTGGGGATATAGGAACTTCAAGCCCCACTTGCCTATAAGAAGTGGGACGAATAAGCCGTTCTGATGTATCATGATCCGGCCACTTTAACTACCACTTGTTAAATACCCTACAGCATCGAAAAATTCAAAAAATAATAATAGAGAAATAATGCGAGAATGGACCATTTGATGAGATCAGATCACAGCCAATCGGGATTGAACTCTCCCCTAGTTGAATGGCACCCACCGGTTAACATGTGTCCCTTTTAACTCCTATTAATTGTGCTTAAAATTCACTAATCTTGATTCCTGGTTAACATGTGGACCCTTTTCACTCATATTAGTTTTTAGAAAAATAATAATAAAAAATTTAATCCTAGAGTTAAGAATTTTTAAAACTTAGGGTTAATATTTTTAAAATGTTTTTTTAAACTAAGGTTAGATTGTTGAATCTTAAGGGTTAGTGTATATTAACTAATTAATAAGGGT
The DNA here is from genome assembly GCA_015143295.1 of Tetracentron sinense. Lineage (NCBI taxonomy): Eukaryota > Viridiplantae > Streptophyta > Magnoliopsida > Trochodendrales > Trochodendraceae > Tetracentron > Tetracentron sinense. The sequence goes on from JABCRI010000563.1 coordinate 17,973, forward strand.
TAAAAGGGTCACGTGTTGACTTGTGGGTACGATTGAACACGAGTTCAATCAAGATTGACTATGATCCAATCTACCCTTTGATCCAGCCACCTAATTAACTGCCACTTGTTAAATACCCTATCCTTGAAATTTTCAAAAAATAAAAATAGAGCAATAATCTGCTCTCGCGAGGTGCTGTCTCTATCTCCACTGCTCGATCCAAAGAAGAGATTTCAAAGTGAAGTAAAAGAGGGATCTCGCCTTTTTTTTCCAAGTGTCCCTTTAATTGTGGTTAGCTTCCTTTAATTGTGATTAATATTTTTAACAATGAGCTTTTTCCTAAAACCCAAGGTTAAGAATATGAACCCTAAGGACTAGTGAATATTAATCACAGTTAAGGTAGTTAAAAGGGAAAACATGGTGAGAGTCTTGAAGATGATGGTGCACCACTGCTTGGTTATGACCCTAAAATGACTATTTTGGATTGACATTAACTTATATCTTGCAATTGAAAGGGAATATTAGCTGGTTGTTCTTGTGTTTTATGGGTTTGGCTAGGTCATAGGGATTTCCTAATCTTTCAACTGTTCTGTCCCTTTCACCAGATTAATATATCTTCTAGCTTGGAAATGCTTATACGTCTCAACCTATATGTCCCCACTCTTGGACTGTCACGATTGACCGCCACATATGCCATGTGTTGATCAACATCCAAATAAAGTATTGGAGGTTCTATTTAGGTCAGTCATAGTAGACGAAAGTTTCTATGCACCACACCCACTCACTCACACTCTCTCTCTCATTGATCTTCTAACCAGGTATATAAAGAACTTGCACCTACTATGACAAAGGTCTGTCTCACAACCGTGAGAAGAGAGGTCACATTCATTGATTATTTATAAGGTTTACAGCATGAGTTTCTTAAATCGATACAACTTAAAGCACTAGGATTCTAAACCACAAGGTTTCTAAATCAAGACTTTCTAAAAACTAAGAAGAGAAAGGAGCACACGGTTTACAGCAAGGTTCTTGAACCAAAGTAGGAAAGCTTTGTAAGCCACACGGATTCACTTTCTAATTTTTCGTAACCGGTAACTCTCTCCTTTAGGTGTGTTGATGTAGCACAGCAGTAGACTCCTTTCTTGTTTCTGATTTGTTTCCCTTTATTGCAATAGATTCCACCTTTTTTCCTTGTTGCAACTTTATTTCCCTTAATAGAAGTAGAGTCCAACTCTTCCAACTCTTTCCTTGTTTCACAAGATTCGGATTGGATACACTTAGGCTCTTTACTCCCCCTCAAGCAAAGGTGTGAGGAATGAACACAAAGCTTGTAACGAAGACCAATAAATAGATCGCGCGGAATTGGCGTAGTCATTGTGGGCACGGGATTTTGCGGTCCGCTCACAAAAAGCAAAGCTTGACTGTAAGAGTCGCCACCTATTCATTCTAAGGGATAGGTCCCGGGTGAGCAAATATTTGGATAAGGCAAGTGGTCTATCAAAGATTAGGGTAAGTGGTTCGATTAAGCCCTGGGGAAGGTGTTAGGCACCCTAGGACCCCCATTTTATAAATGGTTATCTACTCCCTAAAGTTAAGCCAATTTAATCTTAGAATTAATTAAAGTGCATAAATGTTTAATTAAATGCTAATTGAAGAAATAAGCAAAGTTAAGCTAAACTGAGGATTGTCTAGACTAGGGTCGAATCCGAGTTGGATTGCCTACGTACTCACATAGGAGTGAGATCAGACCGAGCGTAGTTCTGGCACATGAGCCCGTGCCAAGGCTAAGGGGTGTGTGTGTGTGCAAGGGTGGTCAAGGGTCTAGCCCGGAGGCCAGGGTTTAATTGACCGGGTTGGTCAAGTGCAAAGTCAAGTCTAACCGTAGTTAAAAGGGAGTTAGTCATGATTAGGGAGCTAACCAAGGTTAAGAAGTCCTAACAAGCAAGTTTTTGGTCTTTTTGCTTCTACATTGTTGTTTTTTTTTGTATTTTTCCAATGTTTGATTCAAAGTCTAGGTCAATGGGAGTTAACCGGGGTCAAACCTTAACCCAAGTTAGGTTAGGGGCTAACAAGCAAAGCTCTACGGGTCTAGAGGAGATCCGAACTGAACAAAAATTCTAGAATATTGGTAAGCTTAATACCACAATTTCGGAGGTTCTCATTTTACCTAAGAAAGGCAAAGGACGAGGGGCTAGAAGACTTGTGCGACCATATACACATGAAAGAACATATAAGGGGAGCATCTCTCGAGATTTGAAAATGTAATGGACTTGGCACTATCATTGTTCAGGGGTTAGGACGGCATCAGCTTTCCCTCTCTTGAACTTGCTATGGCTCGAATGATTTGTTAATGGGACCACAGTGGAGACTTGGTGAAGATATGGAATGAAATGGATTGCATGCTAACAGTATGCAGATGTTGTTCACAAGTTAACACAAAAAAAATAATAATAAAAAAAGAAAAAAAAAAAAAAAGATAGTACGTGGTGTGTGATGTGTGTGCTAATTACATGCTACCATTCCTCAAAGGCATGTGTGGGTGTGATGCTAACACTTGTATATTGTTGCTTCTACAGACAATGACTGTGCATGATGTGTATGCAATCTAATCACATGCTATCATATCTAAACTAAAAAAAACATGCATATGTGTGTGGTGCTAACATTTCTAAACAAAAGCATGTGCATATGATCTAGAAACTTCGGCTATGATGGTGGGGCTTGGTGATTTCAGCAAAAACTTCTTACAGTAACCTGTCAACCACCTATTTGTTTAAATTCATGAATTTGGTGGTTAATGACCTTGTGTGTGTGGTGTGTGCCAAACGCAAGTTGACCTTTCTAACCATATATATATGTTTTGGGGCCTCGGTCAGGTTCATGAGGGCGACGCTCAATGGGCTTAAGGGGAACCAAGCTAGCATTGGTATAGCGTTGGACAAAGCGGACTGGAATCACAAAGTCAACCATCCGTTTGATAACGCAAGCCCTGGATTACTGAAATTGCAGCCTACCTCCAATGGCGAGACCTACCCGCAGCACTGTGAGAGCCGAATTAACTAAGGCCGCACAGGGTTAAACTGGGCTTACAGACTAAAGAAGAAAGACAAGATTTGATATAGTTTCTAGTATTTCCTATGTGACCGACATACTTGATGTCGATACTACAAGACTTACTAGAAATGAGCAAAACCCAAGTTGCCAAGGTCCATGAAATATTTGGAATAGGTCTAGGAGGATGGTCTCTTATTTTTATTTTTGATCAAGAAAGCATAATAAGAATAAAAAACAACTACTTCTCAAAATACCACAACCAAATAGCGTCATCATGTGCTTGAACACTGTTCTAGGCTTAAAGTTATGATGCCGCTACCCACTCGTACATATTGTAGAACAGTGTTTAATCACATGAGACATGTCCCAATGATTTTCTTCTTTCCAGAAGATTCCTACTGGAACCAAACAAATATGCTATTGAGAAAGAAGTAGGTTATCTATCCCTTTGAGAATGCTACGAAAAGGTTAAAAGAAAAGCATGTTGAAGACCTACCCTTCTTCTGAACTTTCAGGCCTCAAGGCGGTGCTGAACCTCAAGAGGGAAACGTTAGGAGGTGTTTAGCAAGAGGTTATTATCCTCAATGAACCAACGTATCCCCTTTCACAGGTTAGAAGTTTAGGGTGTTTTATCGAGCTAGCAAGAGATTTTATTTTGGGATGCAGAAGGTTATGAGGGTTCTAAAGTGAAAAAAATTCTGGGCTCAAAACTTGGGAGTTCTTTCTTGGAATGAGACTTGGGTGGACATTTTCCGATCTCCCCTCTCCCCAGACCTAGGCCAAAGTATTTATAAAGCTTAAGAGGGTTGTGGCACAGTTGGTAAATAGAAGAGGGTTAGGTGGGGAGTTTTGGAGCTTCCTGGTGCAGGCTGAGGAGTGTTTCAGACGCTGCAGTGTGCAGATCTTTTTTTTTTCAAATTCAAAAAACCTTACACTCAAATGGGTATGGGGCAAATCTGCTGCACCTGATGGATGGCCTATTCTTAACACCACAAAGGCAACAGGCTGGGCTTACCCAAGGAGAATAAACAAATGGCCTTGGGCCTGGTTGAAACATGAGCTCAAGGTTAGACCTAGAGTTAGGGTGAGCTAATCATGGTTAAATTAATTAATCACGGTTGAGAGGGGGGTAAAAATAGGGTGCTTACAGTCATAATATCAGCAAGTTGGTGATTAGAGCGAACAAAACGCGTAACAAGGGAGCCCAGTGTCACTTTTTCGCGCACAAAATGCTAGTCAAGTTCAATGGGTTTTATGCGGGTATGAAACACAGGATTGATAGACATATATAATGCGCTGATATTGTCACAAAAGAGAGTTGGTGGCTGAAGAAGAGGGAGGCCTATGGCTTTAAGGAGAAATGAGAGCCATGTCAGTTCCGCTGTAGCAACAGCCATAGACCGGTATTCGGCCTCAACGCTAGATCTAGCAACTGTGGGTTGTTTCTTGGCACCCCATAAAATCAGTGTAGAGCCAAGGAAGACACAATATCCGGTAGTAGATCGTCGAGTAACGGGACACCCGACCCAGTCAGCGTCAGAGAATGCATACAAATCAAAGGAATTGTGATGATGAATGTGAGTCCCATGATCCAATGTACCGCATAAATAACGCAGAATGCGTTTCACAAGTTGTAGGTGAATAAGAGTAGAGACATGCATATACAGACTGACGAGATTTACGGCATAAGACAGGTCTAGCCGAGTGATGGTGAGATATTGGAGAGCACCAACCAAACTCCTATAGTACTTTGGATCCGGAAGTAGAGGAGATCGTTGAGCACGATCAATTTTGGTAGCAAGAGGAGTGGAGATAGCTTTGCAGCCAATCATTTGAGCCCGAGTGAGTATATCTCGAGCGTACTTCCCTCGAGAGAGAAGAATACTAGTAGGTGTAGGATGGACTTCTATCCCTAAGAAAAAATGTAAACTCCCGAAATCTTTCATAGTAAACTCCCTACCAAGGCATTTGATAAAAGAATCAAGGAAGGAGAGATTGCTACCTGTAAGAATAATGTCATCTACATATAGAAGCAGCAGAATCACACCATGATGGCTATGGAGCGTGAACAACAAAAAATCATGTATATTGCAGAGAAATCCAAGATGAAGAAGATATTGACTGAAGCGGTCAAACTAGGCCCTAGGTGCCTGTTTAAGGCCATATAGAGCGCACTTGAGCTGACAGATATGATGTGGATTGATGGGATCAATGAGACCAGGGGTTGTTCCATAAATACAGGTTCCTTGAGATAGTCGTGAAGAAATGCATTCTTCACATCTAGTTGCTTAAGAGGCCATTGCTTGGTAAGGGATATGGTGATGACCAACCGAATGGTTTGTGGTTTGACAACCGGGCTAAAAGTCTCATCAAAATCAATACCAGAGACTTGATCAAAGCCTTTGGCAACAAGTCGGGCCTTGAGACGTTCCAAAATTCTGTTAGACTTTAGCTTTGTTTTAAAAACCCATCGACACCCAACAATATTTATGTCGGGTAGGCGAGGTACCAAGACCCATGTGGAATTTTCACATAGGGCTTGAATCTCTTCTTGCATAGTAGCGAGCCATCCCGGATGAGTAATTGCTTCTTGAATAGTAGTGGGTTCAGCAGAGGCTGAGGTAGACAAGAGAGCAGCAAATTGAGTTTTTCCCCTACTTTGCATTGGATGAGTATTACTAGCCAAGTGACGGCCAGGATCAGATGGCCAGGATCAATATGTGGTTTCGGGTGGTGATCCGGAACTTGAATGATATTCGTAGAGGGTTGTGCCAGTGATGGTGAGATTATCAAAGGCTCGAGGCCAATAATGAGTTGCCCTCCATTGATGGAGCCAGACATAGGGACCACTGATGTGGTTGAAACAGGGGACTCATCGAGCCAAGGCATGGGTAGAGGACCCGATAGGTGATCGGCATCAACTAAATCACCAGCAGGAGTAATTGCGGTTGGAGTGACTGTGACGATAGGAGATGAGGCAAGTGGCTCATTGTCAAGAATAGCCTGCTGTGGAGAACTCAGTGGTAATTCAATAAGAGAGAACCGAGCTGAAGAGATAAATGGTGAGAACACTGGTGCCGCTGGTTCAGCACTTGAAATAGGATCACAGTTTGTAGACTGATGTGCAGAGCAATCTGAGGTAACTGCCGGATCAATGGGACATGAAGGCAGATGTGCAGCAGCTGTGGCATATGAAGATAATTTTGGATTAGTAACAGCCACTCTTGAAGGAGTACCACCATCAGGGTCATTTGAATCAACGTCGCTAATAATAATAGGCATGGTAGGCGTAGGTTCATTAGAAGAAGAAGGCATGTCATGCATAAATTCAGAGAAGGTCATTAAATATAGCTTGCTTCCCCTGTATTTGAACACCACTAGAAGAGATAGAGGTGTTAGAATAAGGAAGATATGTTTCATCAAATATTACATGTTGGGACATATACACTCGTCCAGTTGAAGGAAAGAGACACCGATATCCTTTGTGAAGAAGGCTATACTCAATAAACACACATGGTAGTGATTTAGGGGAGAATTTGTTTTTCCCATAATCAAGTAGATAGGAATAACAACGACATCCAAACACACAGAGAGATGTGTAATCAGGCTCTTTGTTGAGGAGAAGCTCGAAGGGTGAATTCATTGTCAACTTGCGGGATGGCAAACGGTTGATAAGGAAAACAGCGGAGCGAAAAGTTTCTACCCAATACTTCGTAGGAAGACCACTATGGAAAAGCATTGGCATACCGAGTTCAACAATATTTTTGTGTTTCCTTTCCCAACCCCAACTTGCTCGGGTGTTTTGGGACATGAAACTTGTCTTACAACACCATTATCACTGAGTGTTTGAAAAAATTCAAATTTCTCAAATTCACCACCACCATCACATTGAAATATTTTGATTTTTGCATTAAATTGATTTTCAATTATCAACTTAAACTGAACAAAACATTCAAAGAAATCAGACTTAGATTTCAAAAGGAACATCCATGTATAGCGAGAATAGTCATCCACAAAAGAGGCATAATAGCAGAAGCCTTGAATTGAAGCAATAGATGCATTACCCCACAAATCGCAATGTATTTTATCAAATAATAATGTGGAATGAGTAGGGGTAGTAACAAATGGGAGTTTGCTACTTTTTCCAAGTTGACAGCTAGAGCAAACTGAGCCATTTTTATTCCATTGAGTAACAGAAATAAAGTGCTTAGAATTTAAATAAGAAACAACTTTTGGTTGTAGATGTCCAAGACGCTAGTGTCAGATGTCTTTTGTTGCCTTGATGAATAAAATGCCTTCTTAGTTGCATCACTTCTCAAAGTATATAGTTCCCCATCTCTAGTTCCCTTTACAAGGATTTGTCCTGAGTATTGGTCCTTGATAAAAAAAACCATTCAGATGTGAACTCAAAGAAACATGAATAATCATCAGTTAGTTGACCAACAAATAGGAGATTTTTAGTAATGTTGGGTACAACCAAAATATTGTCTACTTTAAGATTCTCATATGGAGTAGAGAGACTACTAGTACTAGTGTGAGATATGGATAGTTCATTACCATTCCCAACAGTAATCTTATCTGATCCAGTATAGGGAGATATAGAGGAAAGTACACCTGGATTGTTCGTTATGTGAGAGGTCGCACCAGTATCAGGAATCCATTCTGGATCATAGGAATCATTAATAGACATGGTTGCCAGTGCTTGAGGTATCTCTCTAGCTTGGTAGGAATGATTAAAGCGATGCCAACATCTCAAAACATCATGTCCAGGTTTCTTGCAAATCTGACATATATGACTAGGATCGGGAGAATCATCTTTCTTAGATTCGGGTGGGACATTCTGTTTTTGGCTGGCTTGGGTGAACCCACGCCCTTTAGAGTCAAAGGATTGATGCTTTTGAGCATTCCAATTTCTCCTTCCTTTATTGGATTTGTTTTGTCGCTGCCCGACATAGGCATGAGATTCAGATGAAGTATTCTTTGCTATGTTGTTCATCGCATCTCGTTGTTCCAATGCAAGAAGAGATGCAGTGAGTTGGGAAACGTGGGTGGTGGAGGACGAGCCATGATAGCATCAGAAAAGCTTTCAAAACATGGTCCTAACCTATTAATCGTCCAAAACACTTTGTCCCTATCCGAGACCAATTTTTGCATAGCATAAAGTTCATCACAAATAATTTTAACAGTCTTTAAATATTCAGTGACACCTTGCTCACCTTTCCAGATGGTTTGTAGTTGGTGAATCAATCCAAATTCCCTTTCTTGAGAAGGTCCAGCAAAGATTTCGGCGAGGCACATCCATATTTCTTTTGCTGTCTTCAATCCGATTACGAACGTATGAACCTCTGCTATTAAGGTTCCAGAAATCAAGCTTAGGAGAAGTTGATCATCTCTTCTCCAACTCGCATAGGCGGGGTTTGTTTCCTCCGTGCCATTCGAGATAATCAGCTGCTTTGGTTCTTTCACTTCATCAGCTATATGATCGAGTAAATCAATGTTCTCAATCATAGGAAGGATCTGGCCCTTCCAAGAGAGATAGGTTTTCTCGGTGAGCTTGGCTGTTACCATAGAACTAATCTGCGCAACAGTCAATATCGTTAAAGACACCATTGGAGAGAGGAATGATCTGTAGAAACAAGAAAAAAATCACACTAGACCGTGTAGAACTCTGATACCATAAAGAACTTCCACCTACTAAGATAAAGGTCTTTCTCACAACCGTGAGAAGAGAGGTCTCATTCATTGATTATTTATAAGGTTTACAACATGGGTTTCTTAAATCAATACTTTCTAAAACACAAGGATTCTAGTTTCTAAATCAAGACTTTCTAAAAACTAAGAAGAGAAAGGAGCACACAGTTTACAACAAGGTTCTTGAACCAAAGTAGGAAAGCTTTGTAAGCCACACGGGTTCTTGAACCAAAGTAGGAAAGCTTTGATGTAGCACAATAGTAGACTCCTTTCTTGTTTCTAATTTTTTTTCCCTTTATTGCAATAGATTCCACCTTTTTCCTTGTTGCAACTTTATTTCCCTTATTAGCAGTAGAGTCCAACTCTTCCAGCTCTTTCCTTGTTTCACAAGATTCGGATTGGACACTTAGACTCTTTAGTATATGCTGTTTGGAACTAAATCGCCTGTGTTATTCCCTGGGTTCTTCCCTATGGCCCTGACTGATTGAAGTTCATGATCTCTTGTATGGTTGTTTACAGATGATTTGATCTACCCTTTAAATCACAATAAATCGTCTGTGATATTTGGTGTGTTCTTTCCAATGGTCATGGGTGTTTAAAGGCCATGATCTCTTATCTTTGTACGGACTTAACTACTTACAAAAGATCCTATTCAACATTGTCAAGGTCAAATTTCTCTCTTGAGATCAAAAAGAGGAAATTCTGTTTATGGGAAAGTCTTTTTTCTTACCAACGTAAATTTGAGAACTTATGAAGAATATCGGTCTAGTCACAGGAAAGAACACAATATGGTTCCCCTTTAAATGCTCATGACAATAGGGAAGAACCAAGAGAAGAACACTGACGATTTGCTTCCATGTTGTTTTGATTCCATAAGCAACATGTCATCTCTTATAAGATTGAGCATAGATTTTGCCCATAATAAGAGATATAAGGAAATTTCAAAGAAAGAATAATTAATTAGTATTATCATATATTACATATCCGACATGGATAATGCTAACAACACTTTCTTTATTGTACTATTTTTATGAAAACATCTCGGAAGGATGATCATAGATTCTGCCCATAATAGGAGATACAAAAAAAAAAAAAGTATTATCAGTATCATATTACATATGTGACATGATAATGCTAGCAACACTCTTTTTCACTGCACTCTCCTGTTAGGAGATAGAGGAATGCTTCAAGTCCCACTTGCCTATGAGAAGTGGGACGAATAAGCAAGGGTCCAAGCGGGAACATGTGGACCCTTTGATCGGCCACCTTAACTGCTACTTATTAAATAGAGCATTGCTCAGCGGACCCATGGGTCTGTTTCATATCTTACCCCGTGTCTCTTTTAACACTCCTTTAACCCTGGTTAAGCTTAACTAAATTAAAACTAAGATTTTGGTTTTTTTTAAAAAAAACCATGGTTGGATTGCTTGAACCTAAGGGGGATGAGTGAATACTAACCACAGTAGGTAAGTTTTTAAAATTGGGGCATGGACCAATGAGTACCTGCCCTTCGATTATAAAATGGGAACCCGGGTACGTTTACTATTTTCCTGTTAAATACCCTATATCACTGAAAATTTCAAAAAATAATAATTAAGAAAAAATGTGAGATTAATGGACCATTTGATGAGATCGGATCACAGCCAATCACAATTAAACTCTCCCCTAGTTCAATCGCACCCACGGGCTAACACGTGTCCCTTTTAACTCCTATTAATTGTGGTTAAAATTCACTAATTTTGTGGTTAATATGTGGACCCTTTTAACTCCTATTAGTATTTAGACAAAAGTATCAAAAAAGATTAATCCTAGAGTTAAGAATTTTAATCCTTAGGGTTAATATTTTTTTTAACCAAGGTTAGATTGTTGACCCCTAAGGGTTAGTGAATATTAACTATAATTAACAAAGGTTAAAAGTGACATGTATTGACATGTGCGTGGGTGCGATTGAACACTCCCCGAGTTGAATCACGATTAACTGTGATACGATCTCCCCTTGATCCGGCCACCTTAACTGCCACTTGTTAAATACCCTACCCTTGAAAAATTCAAAAAATAAAAATAGAGCAATAATCTGCTCCACGTGGGGTGCTGTCTCTCTCCACTGCTGGATTGAAAGAAGAGATTTCAGAGTGAAGTAAAAGAAGAATCTGGCCCCTTTTTTTGCCAAGTGTCCCTTTAACTGTGGTTAGCTTCCTTGAATTGTGATTAATATTTTTAACAATAATTTTTCCTAAAAACGAAGGTTAAGAATATGAAGCCTAAGGATTAGTGAATATCAACCATAGTCAAAGGTAGTTAAAAGGGGACACATTGTAAGAAAAAAAGGGGTCGAGATGCCCTCCTCGCTGCACCCTTCCAGGAGGGGATTATTTTTCATAAAAATATACCGAAGTACTTGGGGGACTTCATGGGCCAGGCTAGCTTGATGAGAACCCAAGTAACCAAGGTAAGGCATCATTCACAAGCCTGTAAGTGTAGGGTGGGCTTAGACCTTGGGTTTGATACATAAACAGGTAGTAGACCCGTGGCTAACTTTAAGCCAAAAGTAAAGCCAAGGGAGCAGGGAAGCTTGCGTTGGATCAGCCTTGGGCCTGGCTTTGTGGGTCTAAAGTTGGGCTCTTGTGCGCGGGCGCCCATCTTAACAACCCTAAAACTATTGAAGGAGGGTGCATTGGAAATCCAGCAATCTTACACTAGCGAAGTTTCTGAAGCATGAGAAGAAGTTCGATAACTCTGGGCCCGGCCCAGTTACAGATCCAGCTTACTAAAGATCTCAAGTTAGACGGGTCATTGGAATTGGAAAAGCTAGAAATAGAGGTTTGCTCCATTAATTTGATTAATTAGCAAGCCTAAAAGTCAGGTAAAACTCTAGCTCACCATAGCCCAAAAGAAATTGGGTCTAGGCTAAAACCTATTTTCAGGCAGCCAGACTAATGTGTGGTGAAGACATTAGGGAAAGTGAAGGGCTAATTGGAAGAGCCAAAACCGCATCTGATGGGGGCTTAGTTCGAGCCTGGACACTCTGGCTAGGGTTTGTTTCCTGCATTGGGCCCATTTTATGGGCCCCTTTTGTGTGTCTGAAACTGATAATAGAGGGGGGACTCCAAGCTCATTTTTTTATGACTTCCTTGGAAAAATTCAAATTCCATGGATGCTATGGGTAGTTATAGATCATGTTTCGCGAGGTTCACCGTATTACCCGGATAGAGCTCAAACCAGATCGCATAAAGTTTGGCTAATACGTGCCATCCGTATGGGTGTCAATGGGCCGGACTTGGACTTGAATTTTGGTGTTTTTGAATAGCCTGGTCCAAGCCAGACTAATTTAAACGAGGCTATGAAGCCCGAATTCGGCCCGGTTGACACCCCTATCCATGAGGACCAATCAGAGAGAATGCCGCGAAATAATACGTCAATGGCTATAACTTGTCATCAATGTTGAGGTCATGTATGCTGGGTCTGTTCTGGTGTCTTTATATTGCTGATTTGTTGTACCAAAAAGTAAAACGAGTCAAGTTGCACTCTCATTTAAGAGAAAGTTACCGAACAAGGTTTGTTCTATAACGCTAAGCCCCCTGTTTGGTTATTGAGAAAATATGTGAAAACAGAAAAAGTTACCAATTAACCTTCAAGATCACTTGTTACAGAATTGGATTAGTGTTTTCTGATATTTATATTCATTTGAAACACATTAAAAGCCATAAAGTTGTGCATAATATTAAAGGGCTGAGTACTGAAAGTGGATCCGCATCTTGGTGCAACTTAGCCATGACTTCGATTCCGCACGATTAAAAGCCACAAAGTTGTGCATTATGGTTTTGAGTAGCGTTTATTAGGGTCTTAGTGTTCATTGTACCAAAAAAGATAATATATCTCATCACAACATTATATTAAGAATTTAATACGTTGGAATTGTGTATTCGTTCAAAGAGCGACAATCAATGGTCTTAGAGGAGCACAAATTTACGCTCCCTTGAATGATTGTTTGTTCTTGCTTTATTACCGGAGGACTAGAAGGCGTTGTCACTCCAACTTGATGCCTAGTTATAGTGTATCTCATTCATCTTATTACAAGGAACTCTGATTCCCTAATAGCTTAAGTGGAGCCGCATCTTGATGCAACTTGAGACCCCAAGCCAAGAGGAAGTGCCCTCATCCTATCAACGGAGATGGGCCTTCCTTACCTGTAAATTATTTGTCTTGTACCCATTATCCAAACATGCCACATAGCACCTAACACCGGGGCCTTGGATTCTCTCTAGTAGATGTCAGAATGGTGCTCTCGGGCCACCACACATTAAGCCCCATGTGGCATAAAAAGAGAAGTCAGTTCATTTTCTCCCCTAATTTTGACTTCTCTCCACTTGATATCTCTCCCCCTTTATCTCACTATTTTATCGCCATGTCTCAATTAATACGGGGAGAAGTCAAAATCATGGGCCCATGAAATGACTTCTCCAAGCACATGGCGAATGTGTGGTGGCCCGAGAGCACCTTTCTGACATCAGCCAGAGAATCCGAAGCCCTAACACTAGCCAAAATTGAAAGCAACCCATCAAATTAACCTGAAAACGAATCCAAAAGGAAGAAAGAGTCGGATGAGAAGGAACCAAGTCATTCACAGGCAGCCAAATAAGAAAGTAAGGGACAAGTAAGGGCTAGACATAATCTATGGACCCCTACTTGCCCCACCACGTTGATACGTCTGCATCAGAAATTATAAGGGACCGTGACTAGCACGTTCCAACGAAACAAAATTGTCACGAGAAATGGAATAGCCAGCTCCCTCAAAAGGGACCGGACAAAGCGTCATGAATCTCCAAAATTCTCCAAATACAACCCAAGTCCACCAACCTTCTTCACAATCATAATTCAGAGAGTAAACTAAGATACAAGACTTTGCATGGATGTAAAAGTGTTCAACAGTAGTCCTCCATTAGCTATGCCTTTTTGGAGTGATTGAGTGAGTTTACCCTTATGACACGTTAACAGATCCGATTATGTGATTATGTGTATTTAGGTGTTACTTTACTTCTATAAACCAAAAACAAGATTTAAGAACCCAAACTTAGCATCTATTAAGTATAAGATATTCGAATAATAAAAACTAAATCAAACTAAAGATTTAAACTATATCTAAATTTAACCTAACTTAAAAAGACATTATTTTACATAGTAATAATTTCTAAGAGAAATGTTAGCCCAATGGCATACTTCTAAGCTCTCATTGTCATAATGACATAGTGTCAGTTTTTCCTGTTACCTTAAGAACCAGTACAAACAATTACTTCTCCCTTATAAAAAATTTATTTTCTTATCTTATTGAAGGAGCAACAATGCCACGTGTTCTCCCCATTGTGAAATTTTGATTTTTTTTAAAAAAAATTTACAACTGGACAAAGCACTCCTCTATTCCTAATGGAAAATTTAACATAATTTTTCAAAAATTATCTTCACAAGCATCATGCTGCCTCTTAGTTTCTTACACGTATTCCCTTTCTCATCTCTACCATCTCCTACTTTAATCTATAACATTGGTTTTAAGAGGAGAGAGAGAGAGCGAGTACCCACCCGAGGATTAAAAATACGGTTTTGGGGATGTATTGGTCCCAACCAAAATGGGATGGGATCCCAGGTTAGGAAATTTTAACTCTCGTAGTTAAATTTTTCAAAAATATATTTTCCAGAAACTAAGGTTATATTGTAGAACCCTAAGGGCTAGTGAACATTAATCACAGTTATGGGGTGTGAAGAGGGACACGTGTTGACCTGTGGGATAGAAACCAAATGGATTTCATTTGGCGAGGGCCAGATGAAATTCATTCCCTATGTGTATCATTTTCAAATAATACATATCATTTTTTAAAAATCAAATCAAATCAAGATTAAAAGAAAAATCAAATCAATTATAGGAATCAATTTATCAATTACCAATTAAAAAAAAAAAATCAATTTATCAAATGTAAAGTCATGGAAACTGACTCAAATACATAGTAGTAAGCATAATTACAATTACGCAATGAATTAAAACATAAAGAAATGAATAAACGGTATGTATTACCTGTTTCGTATCAGTATAGCCACCAATGCCTATACGTATTGCTTATTTTGTATCAGTTTTGACAATTTTTAGTTCCATGCACATGCCCTCGAGGTAGGATGTTGAATGTGTACCCCTCATTACAAGGAGCCTATGGGTTCAATTGAGAGAGAAAGGAAAGAGAAAGAGAAAGAGAGGAACTTCAATGAATTTGTAGTGATTTCTCTTGATGGCATGGTAGGTAGCCCACCCACTTTATTCTCTAACACTAACAACTAGTTGTAGAATAATCATATTGATGCCCTAGGTCACTAAAGAGAGACTTGATGAATTAGTAGCAGTTTCTCGAGATTGAACCATAGCCAATCGCGATTGAATTCAAGCAGAGTTCGATCGCTCCCATAAGTCAACATGTGCCCCCTTTAACTCCTATTAATTGTGGTTAAGATTCTCTAACTCTTAGTGTTCAATAATCTAACCTTAGTTTTTTTAAAAAAATACTAACCCTAACAGTAAAAAAATTCTTAAACAAAGTTAAATATTTTTTTAAAAAAACCTAGGTTAGATTTTTTTTTTTTTGGTCACTTAGATTATTAAATACTAAGGATTAGAAAAACTTGACCATGATTAATAGGGGTTAAAGGAGACACATGTTGACATGTGGAAGCGATTGAATTCTCCCTGAATTTAGTTGCAATTAGCTATGATTCGATCTCTAGATCCTCTTAGTGCCCAATAAGAGGAGGCTAGCCCTACTGTCAGGGCTTTCCTACTTTTAGCTTAGCCAAACATTTGTCCACTTTCAATGTGTGCACATTTTTTCTATTTCAATGATTGTAAGGCTTTTAACATTGAAACTAGCATGTGTTTGCCTCAGGGTGAGAGTAAAAAAGCCCTTAGAGTAGGGCTAGCACTCCTTGCCCAATAAACACTCAAAGTATGGATTGGTAAACAATGCTCATTGTCGTGCCGTTTCTCGGCGACCAAATGTGATCAGGGTGTCATGTTGACAACTACAATCTCTACACTTCTGGTTTGATGAGGAGTGCAAGCCCAATCGCATTTACTCCTAATTTTCCCATAGACGCAAGATGGGCCTAACACTTGGAGATGTTTTAATGGTTTAAAATGCAAAAGTCAGATTGTTTGACATTTGTATGGCCCCAATTGCATCTTTGGAAGATTTGCGACTAGCTAGCGAAATCCCTGGTTTGGTTTGATAGATGATATCATGTGCCATATGTCACGGCCTTAATTATTTCTCCAACCTTGACCGTGCGGCGCTCGTGCTAGAGTCCGTCCTAGACGAGTCAGACTTACCCTCAAACTAGTAGGAGAGAAGTAGGAACACTCTTTGGAAGAACACTATATTTCTTATTACACAAAAAGCTTTATACACTTGTTAGGATACCACTCATTGCTTGGCTTACAAATGAGGGGTCATCTCCTTTATATACATCTCATGGGAAGGTTCTAGACTCTAGAACATTCTCACCTCCTTTAGAGGATTTCTCTAGAATCTCTATCACCTCCTTTAAAAGAATCTTCTAGAAATCCTACTTCTAGACACTCCTATCACCTCCTCTCTAGGAACCTTTTAGAGAGTTTCTACACTATTTCTCTAGGACAAGCCTCTACTATAAAATTTGGGGTGTGACACATAGTAGCCCCCAAATAAGGGGAGAGAGAGAAAAGAGAGATGTGTTCTAAATCTTTTTTATTTGTTTTGACAAGAGTTCTAATGAGTGTTTTTTTTTTTATGTTACAAGTAGAGTTCTCATCTTATGTACGAGTTCTGGTGACAATTGTTGGATTTTCATAAGAAGAGTGCTAGCCCTACTCTGTCATGTTTTTCCTACTCTCACCCTCTACCAGCCACATGTCTCTTTTAATTAAAAAACTAAAGCCTATTAAAGACTCTTTTGAAAAAAAAAAAGACAAGTGGTTGGTGAAAGGTTAGCAATCCTCTATTTGTAAATGTAGTTGAGATACAATTGTTAGAGAAGTGATTATTAGACCCTAGGTCCGCTTCTTGTCTTACCCTTTGTCCTTGTGTTCCTTTACCATCCCTTTAACCATGGTTAAACTTAAACTAAATTAAAGTTAAGATTTTGATTTTGTTTTTTAAAAAATAAGATTGAATTGCTTAACCTTAGGAGTGAGTGAATCTTAATCACAATTGGTGAGTATTTAAAAGTAAGGCGTGGAGGTCCGGCCATTTCATTACATAATGAAAATCACAGTTCTGTTAAGCATTTTCCTAATTGTTATACTACATTAAATTGGTGCGAGTTAGATCCAAATATGTTTTATTTTTTGTTAGAAAGAACCAAGTATGTGACAGGTTGATTAATTGACTCGGAACCTTAATTTGGAAGCATATCCTTTGTGTTTTTTCATGAATTCTTTCCAGTGGTCAGTGTTTTTGAAGGTGAAGGTCAGGATTTCTCCAAGAGGTGGTTACAACTGTTACTTCTGTACAAATCAATTGATCATAACCTTCCAACACCCCTAGTCACAAAGATGAACCCTGGAAGAACATAGAGGTTATGCTTCCCCGAATTTGGTGTCTAAAACTATCAAGGGATCTTTCTTTTCCCCCCCAAGTACAAGTGAAGGACCACGCAGAAGAAAGAAAAAGAAAAGTGAACTGCCCTTTTGTTAGTAAAAAGGTCAGGTTGTCTGGCGGTGATTCTGTGGCACCATCACCTCTCGATTCACCTCCCAAAGTTTCGTGGTAGTAGGTAGTAAGTATGAGGGGATGACTGACAGTCTTATAGAGCATACTATTACCTAGAACTTCGGGATACTACATGCAAAATAATGTGATAAATAAGACAATTTAAATGCAAAGAGGAGCTCTGCTTCAGGGCGTTGAGCGGAGCTCCTCATTTTTATATTGGGACGGTGGTAATGTGATAATTATGTGTGTTACAAAATTGCCCCAGCTTTTTTCCATAATTACAATCGTGCCACTATCCTATTGTAAATAGGGGAGCTCTGTTTCAACACCGTGAAGCAGAGCTCGACTCAAAATTAATCTCTAAATAAGATGACTATTATTGTCAAATTATACCTAATTGAGAGAAATGCTAGTAAGCCCCACCTCCCTCTCTTTTTTGAGAGGGTGTGTGGGTGGTTGTGTGTGTGGGTGTGTGTGTGTTAAGCATAGTGTGTGTTATAAAAATTCAATCTAGGGGTACTCTAAAATGTGGTTTGTAACATCCTTTTACAAAAATAAATAATTTCGAAATCTTTATTTTATAAAATAACATTTAGAGCCATTGAAATAAAAATAGCATTCCCTTAATACTCGCTCGAAGTTGGCTGATTGATATGTTAGTTGTTGCTCGGTGTAGTACCTACGTTAGCGTTTTCTCCATTATGTGACCACCAAAATCTATTACCTCTATAAATAATACACCGTTGGCATAAATGTTTTCTTTCGTTGATTATATTGAATCAACATATTTGAATTTGCTCACCAAGGGCTTTCAAGAAGACACCTCACCTCTTGCATGAGTGGTAAGGGTGTGGCCTTCAATGGAGGGAGGTCAGGGGATCCAATCCCCCTAAGGATATGAGTTGCAAGAGCTCCAATACTCAAGCTAACATTTGAGGGGAAATGAAAGCTTTCAAGGTTGGTGAGGCTAGGTGATCAAAGTGACGTTCTCACCCTACTAACGCAGATAAATGATGCCTACACCAAAAAAATAAAATAGAAGGGGGGAGGGGGAAGTAACATTTTTCCCTAGCCTGAGCCAACCACCTATCTATTCTCACGGTTAAAAGACCAGACAAAAAAAAACCTACACATTTTTTAACGTTGCAATGTTTTAATGGTGAGAATGAATAAGTGTGCTTAGAGTAGAGCTAGCACTCCTCATGGTTCCAAACTCATGGTTCCAAACTTACGAATATAAGCCATGCGTCTTACCGAGATGTAACTAACATATGGCTGTACAAAAATTAAGGTTTACCCAACGGAGAACTTTTGATGCTCTAGCTTAAATGGGCCCTCTCCATCCCCATGTAGGCCTGAACACTTACCCTTAACACGGATTGCTTCGGTGGCTTTGCATGTGTAGCGGTTTCAACAATAGCAACAAAAAGCTCTGATAAGATAAATCGGGACCGCATTAGAGAAACGCCACCTTCAGTCCTCGCACATTCACATTCCTTTCTTGCTTAGTCCTCTCCACCACACCGCTCTTTATTCATTTTCTCTCCTGACCTTAAAGACCATCACGAGAATAGAGCTTAGACATAAATAAATGGTATTTTCTTATTTAGGTCTCCTTTGCTCGAATTATTGCAGTCACATTTTCTTACTCGATAAGCACTATCAAGAATAAGCACCATAGTGAATAATTCTATTTACGATTAGCATCAATGATTAGTGGTTAGCAATAGAGAATTGAAGCTCTTACTATTAATCACCTAGGAGAATGGATCCTCAGACCTCTTTATTAATAGAGGCCACACCCCACCATTGGAGTATGAGGCGGGGGTGAATAATTTGATTTGATTTACACTTTGTTGATCAACAATGATATTTCAATCATTTTGAAACAATATATTTTAGTAGGTCTTATTAGGTACAAATTTTAGTAGTTACAATAATGTCCATATAATCTCAGAAGGTTCATAAATAGTAATTAGGGCTGTATTCGGGCCGAGCTTGGTCAAGCCCAGCTTGGCTTGAATAGGTTTGACTGAGGGCCGAAGCCTGGCTCGGCCCGAAAAAACGTTTGAATGTGTGGCTTAAAGCTCGGCCCAAAAAAAAATTCTTGACTTGAAGCTCGGCTCGGCCCGAATTGATTCAAGCTCGAGCCGGGCTTGAATATTTTTTTTGTTTTCTATTTTAACAATAATATTTTATATTATTTATGTATATAATAATGATATATATAAATATAAATATATATATATATAATAATATTCGAGCCGAGCCGAGCCGAGCCGCACAGGGGTTGACTTGAGCTTGGCTTGAATTAGCTTTCGGGCTTTTTTTTAGGTTTGACTTGACTTGTTCGAGCCCAAATTTTGGGCCGATCTCAGGCCAAGCTGAGTCGCAACAGGCCAATCGGGCTATATGCAGCCCTAATAGTAATGCTCAACATAATCACCCGGGAAAAATTATGGAATAAGCAGTTATTTTCATAATCAATGTTAAGAAGTAATGATAGATTGAATCAAACAATATTATTATGTGATAATCTTATCATAAGCAATTTAATCCAATCCAAACCAAACGATTTAGAGTAGCAAACGAAAATAAAATTGAAAATTAGTGTCAGTTCACCTACAATGACTACACAAATTGAATGGACTAAACCCAGAGAGGGCTTCAGAAGCGCTTTGCATTAGTCAGCCTCAGTCCTCGGCTCCACTCATTCTCTACTATTTTTGATAGCTACAACGCTTTTGGACTTTCTACCTCTGTGAATTGTCAGAAGACAATGAAACAAGCAGAAAAAGAAAAAAAGTGGCAATAACAAGGACTGTCAGTCAATTGTCACTACATGCTAACCAGTCAACATCTCTATTCTATGAGATAGATGAGCCAAAATTCTCAAATAATCATGCAAAACAACATTTTAAGCGCGGTAGATCCGTCACCTGAGGTACCTGCATATGCGCTAGCAAAATCCAAAAGGACCAAAACCATTATGATGGGTCATAACCCACAAATGATCTGCCTGAGATGGGCAATATTTGACCCGACCTGTCAACCCGGATTGGTGTTAGTCAGAGATGAGGTTGGATTTCTCAACCCATTTAAATTGGGCCGGTTTTGAATATGGCTCCTTCTATTGAACCTTAACTAGTTAATTCATATATAAACTAGTGGGCCTCGCGTGGAATACATATGAGACTATTAGAGAAGTAAAATGATTATTTTGTTAATAATGATAAATTTCAATCGATGTTTATTATTAGAGACATCCGTGGCCAAAAAAAAAAAAATTAGAGACATATTCTCATTATAGTAGAGATAGAGATGATATACATATATGATTAATTGTCAATTTTCATTATAATAGTAGAAAAGATAAATAAGATACAAGTTTAAGTGTAAGGGTAATTGTAATAATAATAAAAATAAAGAAGATATACGATTAGAGGTAATTTTGACATTCTTATTATAATAATAAAATTTTAATTAATCTTTTGCTAGAGAAGATAAGTGCATTTTATGACTAGTGATAAATTTTAATCAACGTTTTTAAGAACTCTATTTTTATAATATATATATATATATATATATATATATATATATTAATATTTATTAGAAAACCAACTTCACGTCTAGGACATACCAGTTGGCTTCTACCAGGGGCATTGTGTATATCACTCATGTAGTTTCCTTTATTGACTGATGGTGTGGTGGTGATAGGGCCACCGGGTGCTAGGCTCTCTAACCCAACGTTGATTTGATAATGTTCTTTTCGAAGGCAGGTAGTGGGTTTTAGGACTAGGATTTCCTCTAACAGGGCGGAGTAGCCTCTCCAACTTGCCACTTATCTAATAACTCACTTTAATTGGTGTTAAGATTCACTAACTCTTAATTAAAGAATTTAATCTTAGTTTTTAGAAAAGATAAAAATAAAAACAAAAACAATTTTAATCACGAAAAGTAAATCTTAACACCAATTAAGATTGAGTTGAAGGTTGGGCTGCAGCTAGATTAAATCCACTCTAGGGATTGTATGGCTTTTCGCTACAGCCTGTGGTAGCACAAGTTTTCGTACTCTTGTGGGCTGGGGGTCCGGGGAGGTTCTTTCTTGGGACTCCTCCATTTACATTTCCGAAGTTCAAACTGTTCGTAAAGCGGTAGTATTACACAACCTTTTGCCATCTCCCTATGTGGCCCACTAAAACATTTATTGGATTACCTCTGTGGACCCCTAAGGCCCACTCTCTGGCGCACCTTATGCATCTGACATGTGGCGTTTTCATTTTCTCTTCTTATTTTGACTTCTCATCACTTTTTGATAGGATAAAGCTTGGAGACTCCCTAGGGTTGAGACCACGAGGGTTGAGACCACCGAGACCTAGTCCACATCTGAAATCCTGTACTCTTAGAGCATAGTCTCGATAGGCTCGGCCTTAATAGGGTCTCAATAGCAAAGTCCTTTTTGATATCTCTCTATGTCTCGCCACATGTTAGATGCATGAGATGAACCCCAAGGTTATTGGATATCCATTTACAAAGGCATATCTATTTTCTCTTCTGATTTTGACTTCTCATTATTTTAGTGATTTTTTTTTAAAACCAAAAAACAGGTAATTGGATAGCCATTTTTCACGTCCATAATTATAATGGGAATGAGAGTGTCCCACGTTCCTTTTAACACTTTGTAATAATGATTAAGCTTAATTAAATTAAAATAAATAATTTATTTTTTTTAAAATCATTATTAGGATTAACCATAGTTGAAGTATGATGAAAAAAGATCAAGGACGAATGAGATCAACGGGACTCCTGGGTCCGTTTTCCCTTTCCCATAATGCACGACCATCCACGAGATATTCCACAAATTGAAGGGTCTAGATATATTCAATATGACATGATATCGTGCTAGATGCGAGACTATTGGGCCCACAATCGATAATGCATAATGCCTTACCGGCCTTGGCTTGTCTCTGGCGAAGCCAGAAAGGGCTTGTCTCCGGGTTCCATTGAATTGAATAGAGGACAAGTGGTGGAGAAGTCAATATCGTGAGGCCCATGATTTTGACTTCTCCATATATAAATAGACACGTGGTGATAACAAATGGGGGAGAAGTCAAAAATGGAGAAAATAAATAATTTCTCCCCATTTTATGCCAGCTGTCGGACAATGTATGGAACCCCAAGAACCCTTTCTGGTTTGGCCAGAGACAATCCGAGGCCTGCTTCACCGCATACCGCCATCAAACCAAAATTCAAATAATTATGAAGACTGCGAAAACACCGAAAAAATTTCGCGAGATATCAGTTGAGGAGTTATTGTTAAACCCTACCGTTACAGAGGCCTTTCTCGGCTTTCTAAATTTTCTACTCTCTCTCTTCATTTCGTCTTATATTTGAAACAAACTGGATCCAAGAAAAGAAGACCGTTCCTCGTCATTTGTGCCACTGCTTTCTCTCCTGCATTAACATTCAACGCCTCTACTCTCTCAGTTTCTCACTCTCTCACAACATTCAAGTTGCAGACCCCGTTTTCACAGACAGGCAGACATGGACGGGTTTGGAGCTTTCATTATCTCTCTGGTTTAGATAGATTGCAAACAGAACCAAAGGATTGAGAACAACCCTCTAACCAGAAGAGCGAGAAGATAGAGCTCCAAAGCTCATCATCTAAACTGAGCTCTGATTCAAGAATCAAGAATCAATGGTTGGAAGTAAGGTGAAAGTGGCTATGGGGTTTCAGAAATCCCCTGCAACGCCAAAACCAGAGACTCCGAAGCATTTTCCCTCTCCCAACTCTGCAAAAGCTCCTCCGAAAGCTGTCTTCTCGCGCTCATTCGGCGTTTACTTCCCTCGCTCCTCCGCTCAGGTCCAGCCTCGCCCGCCTGACGTCACAGAGCTCGTTCGTCTCGTTGATGAGTTGCGTGAGAGGGAGTCTCTTCTCAAAATAGATCTTCTTGAGCATAAGCTTCTCCAGGAGACAGCTGCGATCGTTCCTTTTTTGGAGAATGAGATCTCAACCAAGGACGCTGAGCTTGAAAGATCGGCGAAGAGAGTCCAAGGTTTGGAAACTGAGAACGAGATGTTGAGACGAGAGATCGAGAGCTTGCAGGTGAAGATCGGAGAAGAACGGAAGGAAAGCGAGAAGAAGGTGAAGGAGATGGAGGAGGAGATTGCGGAGTTGAAGAAGACGATTTCGGAGCAAAATAGATCGGAATCGAAGGGGTTATCCAGCGAAACAAGCGATACTGATGAATGCTCATCGTCGCAGAGGTTTCAGGGATTAATCGATGCATATGCGAGGTCAAATCTGCTGAACAGCTTGAAAAAAGGAGTGAAATCTCCTGCTTCGAATCAAGAGAAACATGAAGTTTCAGATCACAAGAGATACGAAGTAGAAAAAGAAAGGGTTCGACATTCTCGCTGCAATTCGGAAGAAATCCTTGGAACGTCGGAGTCTCTAGTCTCATCTGAAAAATCTCGAATTCCTAGGGTTCCAAAACCTCCTCCAAGACCATCATCATCGTCTTCATGTTCGTCATCCATCTCTTGTTCATCTGCTTCAACGAGACCGGCGATTCCACCTCCACTGTTGTCGGAAACATTGCCGCCGCCGCCCTCGAAATCGGCTCCACCGCCTCCACCACCGCCACCATTGCCGGCGAAGGGAATCAAAGCTGCACCGGCGAAGGTTAGACGAGTGCCGGAGGTTGTTGAGTTTTATCACTCTCTGATGCGAAGGGATTCGAGAAGGGACTCCGGCGCCGGAGTTTCAGAAGTTCCGTCGGCTGCAAACGCTCGCAACATGATCGGAGAAATCGAGAATCGATCTGCTCACTTGCTCGCTGTAAGTTTCCATTTGTTTTGTTTCTGTATTAACGAAATTGCCACTAGCTTTGTTTCAGTGATGAAAACGGAAACGACTATATTGCCCCTATGTTGTTGCCAAGCATGCCTATTAACTTAGGTTGACTCATTTCTAATCTCTTCAGATTTTTTCTGAAACATTTACTCGGGAAACGTATTCAGAGGATTAACTTTTTAAATTAGAGGAACTTTTTGTTTGTCATTTCCAACTTCTAGCATAATTCGTGGCTCGAGGTCAACTACTTCAAAATAAAGAGACAAGATTTTAGGACATAGCAGTCATTGATTGAAAAGTAGGCATAGTTTGTGGAATTGTAGTTGATGCCTTCTCTTCGCCACTCTCATTTCTGGGGGTGTTGTACAGATAAAGACGGACGTAGAAACACAGGGAGATTTCATACGTTTTCTGATTAAGGAAGTTGAAAATGCTACCTTCAAAGACATTGAAGATGTAGTGCCGTTCGTTAAGTGGCTCGACGACGAGCTTTCTTACCTGGTACATTTCCACACTAAAACACACAGATTACACAAAATATCCCAGCAAAGCTGATTTTTTTCGAATTCAGGTGGACGAAAGAGCAGTGCTGAAGCACTTCGATTGGCCTGAAAAGAAGGCAGATGCATTACGGGAGGCTGCATTCGGCTACTGTGACCTAAAGAAGCTCGAATCTGAGACCTCTTCCTTCCACGACGATATTCGCCAACCCTGCGGTCCTGCACTCAAGAAGATGCAGGCATTGCTGGAAAAGTAAAATTCTCTTTAATCTCTTGACTGATCCTGAAGAAATTTGAATTAAAAACTTGAATTTTGAGAGACCCAGATTACTTTTTACAACGTTTTTTGATTTACTATTCCCTTGTTTGTTTTTTGATGTGATTTAAATAGATTAGAGCATGGTGTTTACAATCTATCTCGTATGAGAGAATCTGCAACAAAGAGATATAAAGGATTTCAAATTCCTACGGAGTGGATGCTCGAAACTGGATTTGTTACCCAGGTATTATATTAATCCTTGAACCTCTCAGTTTTAATTACAGACTTTGGAGTATATAGTTTATACGTACTTGAGATAATAACAGTTTCTTGATCGGACGGCAAACAGCCACTCATTTCTTATTACAAACAAATACAGACACAATCTTATTTTGTTAATCAGTGGTCCCTCTTGGAGGGGGACAAACGAGATCTTTGTGAGACCGTTGAGGAATATAGTTTAGATTAATAGTTGCAAGATGACAAAAAGATATAAAGATTTTGCCTTGTTTTCTCAAAGCACGCGCACATGGGGAAGTGTCTCGAATCCTATTGTTGAGCTTGTTTGCATCTCTTTATGTAGACAGTAGATTTAGGCACGACGGAGCGTTTAAAAGTAAAACACTTATTAGAAATACTACCACAATTTACTATACAAAGTGAGATCTGAAAGTTTTTAAATATTGTTTTTACCTGTTGTAAACGTAACCGGTAACACACACACCCTTGTTGCTCTAGTGGTAGGAAGTGTATCCTGGCGTGGACTCTGGTTTGGAGTGGTGTTTGAAAAGCCTACTTCTACAGTGAGAGAATTTGATAGTTTTTTTGACTTCTGCTTAGCATTCCTCGGGAGGAAATGAAACCCATAAGAACCAGTATCCTATAACAATATACCACAAAAAAGACATGGTTGCTCACTCACAAAATATACCCTCTTTATGGGTTTTATTGTCATAAGGCCAGGTACATGATTGTTGTTCCATAAGAAATTCTTGTGAAACCCCACGGTTGTTCCATAAGAAACCGTAGTAACGAAATTTGTGAATTATTCACGAAATTTTAGATGTACCAAATTATTTTCTGAATTATTCGTGAATTTTTTATTTGCCAAATCATTTTCGAATTATTCACTGATTTTACAAATTATTATTCTTTAATTTTATAAATTATTCTTAAATTATTCACGAATTTTACAATAAATAATTTATTTACTTCAACAAAATAAATTACTTATTTTATATATTATCTAATTAAATTCTTAGATATCTTTTTATAATTATTATTTTGTTCTCAAATTGTTTTAGAATATTTCTCTAAAATTTTCCGAACTTGACCCTTATACAGTTATTCGCTAAAATTTTCCAAACTTGACCCTTACATAATTATTCGCATTAGTGCGATTTGGCTAGCTGAATTCGGAACCCCGACTCTGTCACTGTGTAGAACTCTCCACAAAAGACCCAGACTCTAACTCTCCACAAAAGACCCAGACTATACCTCGACTTTGTCCGTGTAGAACTCTCCACAAAAGACCCAGACTCTATTTTAATGGGTCTTTTGAGTTTGGGGCTTTGTCCCTCCATTGGTATGCAAGGAATTAATCTGTCTAGATCTAAGATGGTGCAATGCAGCTTAGGCATGCTTAATTGGTGTACTATGTTCTGTTTGCTGCTCAGAAACATATTAATAACTTTTAGTTCAGAAACAAATCGGAACCTGGTAAAAATATTGTATGCTCATGCAGATCAAGCTTGCATCTGTGAAGTTGGCAATGAAATACATGAAGAGAGTATCAGCGGAGCTGGCAGCAGTTGGTGGTGGCCCTGAAGAGGAAGAGCTAATGCTCCAAGGCGTAAGGTTCGCATTCCGGGTACATCAGGTAAATACTTTTTCCTTAGTATGATTCAAGAACTTCAGTGATTTTTACCATTCTTATTTTGATGGGAGGTTTGTATTTGTATTCACCAGTTCGCCGGAGGTTTTGATGTGGAAACAATGCGAGCATTCCAGGAGCTGAGGCACAAAGGCAAATCATGACATACAAATTACCAAAACAAGCAGCGACAGAAGCGCTTGTATGCGAGTCTATCCCTTGTTAATCTGTAGCAAACTCAGCTCCAGAAATGCTACCAATTTTCCTTGTAAAGATAAGGCATGGGTTTTGTATTTAAATACAACAGTAGAAGCCATTTTCATTCAAATTTATTCATCTATCTATCTACGCAACAAAACTATGCATCAAGGCTTTTATTTTCGTTCATATATGTTCTATCATGAAAAACCTGAGGCTACTTACCATCTAAACTTTCTGCTCTTGCTTTATG
This sequence comes from Tetracentron sinense, assembly GCA_015143295.1. Lineage (NCBI taxonomy): Eukaryota > Viridiplantae > Streptophyta > Magnoliopsida > Trochodendrales > Trochodendraceae > Tetracentron > Tetracentron sinense. The sequence continues at coordinate 45,362 of JABCRI010000563.1, forward strand.
TTTTCAGTAGGTTCAGCATCTGATTCCACCTTCCCTTCGACTTCTGTTGTGAGACCCTGGCCAATAAATAGGTTTTTAGCCGTCTGTGCAATTTCAATTATGGTTTCGCCAATGGCTTCCAATAACCCTCCAGCATTCTCGTTTTCTTGTTCTCCTATTCCCTGCAACAGCTGCTCTTGCTTGATGTCTTCACTCATCTCAGATTCCGTTACTCCTGTTGCGAAATCCTGCAGCATGTATCTGTTTATAAAAAATCCAGGACTGCAATTTGTTGCATTTCAAATCCAAGAAAATGTGATAGATCAAAGCACCCATCAGATTGATGTCTTCACTCATCTCAGATTCCGTTACTCCTGTTGCGAAATCCTGCAGCATGTATCTGTTTATAAAAAATCCAGGACTGCAATTTGTTGCATTTCAAATCCAAGAAAATGTGATAGATCAAAGCACCCATCAGATTGTGGCTCCATTTCACCCCCAATCCACTCTCCTCCATCATATGTTCAACTATTTTAACAGTTAGTTTTGCTCTGCAAGCTGCTAAAATGGCTACATTGATGGCCAAGAGTAATAAAACAGAAGCAAATTGGCAAATTTACCTGTTCTTCAGATGATTTCTTGGCATCTGCTTCCTTTTTGGCTTCTTCTTTCTTCTTGGCTGTATATTCCATTGCCCTTTCGCCACTTGATATAGCTGCTTCCTTTGCAGCAGCAACCTTCTCTCCTGCATACTGTATGGCACTGTAACCAGTACCTGCTGCCACTTCCTTAGCCACCAACGCCGTCTCACCCGCAAATTCTGCAGCTCTGTGAGCAGCATCTGCAGCCACCTTTGTCGCCTCGACTGCTTTCTCGCATGTGTAATCTTTGGCTGCCACTGCTTTCTCTTCTGCATAACCTCCAACTTCCTTACTAATGTTAACAGCAGCATCCTTAGCTTCGGCCGCCTTTTGTAGAGCATAGTCCTTGGCCTGCTCAGCGGTTTGAGCTGTGTACTCCGCAGCAGTCTTGCTAGCACCCGTAATTTTATCCCTAGCCGCAGCTAGTCCTCCATGCCCAGCAGATTCCTTGGTTTTTACATACTTCTCTTTGGCTCCCCTTATGGCCTCTATCGAATTCTGCTGCGCTGTTGCTCTATACTTTGCGATCTCGTCTAGCGAAGATTTCGCGTTCTCGGTAGCTTGAGCTTCTTCCCTGGCTTTCTCAGATTGTGCTTCTTTACCGCTAATGTCCGAGCCTCTGGCTTTCTCGGCTAGAGCTTCAAAGTGGGTAGCTGTCTTGGGGACTCTCTGTTTCTCCACGGGAATATCTTTGTCACCAGACATGGAATTTCTCGTGATAAGTTTCTTAGAAGCCATTGTTTTGATAGGGAATGTTCTCAGGGATGGTGTTTGAGGTATGTCTCTGAGAGGGACAGGGAAGAGAGAGAGACACGGCTTTAAAAACACAGGAGATGATGGACTTTGATCTTAGGGTGGACATGTGTTGCATACTTTTGAGCCACGTGTTAGAGTTTTGAAACTATGGAGATGACTCAGCAAGTCTTTCTTGAAGGGTTTGATTAAACTCGGATGAGGATAGAGTTTGGGTCGGCTGGTCGATATCTTCATTTTTCTCCGACCTGTCCTTCATTCTAAAGTGGAAATGGCTTACAGGCCCAAGTCAGGATCCACGGACTTCCTTTGTGCTATCTTAGGCTAGGGCTGCAAATGGGCCAGATCCAATAACGCCCCGTGGGCTGTCCCGGACCATGGCCCTCCACTGGGAAAATTAGGCTAACTTTGATTTTGGAAAAGAGTGTTTTACATTAAACTGGCTCTCCCGAACAGAATTTCAAACTGATATCGGACCAGGTTGTGAAGAGCTCAGAGGTTCGAGTTAGGGCTGTTAAAGTACCCAATTTCAGTCCGGATCTGATCCAATTAAGATGAATATGGGACTTAATCAAGTCCGATGGGTCGAATCAGGATCTGTATTTTAATTTTCGATTTCTCAATTGATTATTTCCTCTAAATTCCTTTTTAAATTATCATGTGTTTCTCAAATTGAATTTCGTTTTGAATCATAAATTCCTAATGAGATTCAAACTCAGATAATAGATCTTCATATATGAAGAATTCCAAATCGAAAAGAACCCATATCGACCTCAATAGTCTGAAATCTGAACCATTGACATCTCAAATCCTATCTAGGCTTAGCCTGGTGATGTCCATGACTTGGGCCCAATTAATAGGCTTCCAAAAGAATGGTTACAAATAGGAGTGCCAATTCCTGATCAACCTATCAACCTGCCCGACTTTTCATGGGTTTAAGCTGAGGTTTTGGACAAGTGGTTCACTGGTTTGGAATTGGGTTAGGTCTTCTCCTCCCTTTGTTATTTTAGTTGGCTTTGCATTACCGTCAGTCATAATACCTAGAGGACTGCTAGCCCTCTAATACCTATTTCCTAGTTATTGATTTAAAATTTTTATATATGTTAAGCAAAGGGTCCCTTATTGGGCTGGATTCGGACTTTGTCTTCCAACCCTTGCAGGTCCGAGTTGATGCTATTCAAAACCGATCAAAACTCCAACGCCAATTACCACCCAATTTATGATGCAAAAATTTGTTGGGCCTGGAGGTTTCAAGTCTAGGGCTGACACAAGCCCACACCTAAGAACATTTTAATCCAAGTCGTCCTACATATGATTTGCCCAGTTTTGTAATTTGCAAACCAACATCTAGACATTGTTTTCCACCCATCCATAACTTTTTTTTTAAGCTGATGATATCATTTACCTACGGTTAGTAGTGGGAGAGTGGACCAGTTGCAAATCATAATCGTCAACCATTGGGAATAAATCTCGCTACCTCTCTTTATGTTTTGTGTTTTTTTGGTTTTTAAAGAGAGTGGTCAGGCCTCTTAGAGCACCCGACTACTAAGTCCCTTGGGCCATGCAGATCCCCATATACTATACAACCAGAAAGAAAAGCCAAGATAAATCCCGAATGGTGGCCAGCAAGGGGAAAGGACTCGAACTCAAGACCTCCGCTTCTTGAAGCAGTGGTCTTGGCCACTAGTCAACTAGCCAACCCTGGTTGGTTCACTGGAGCAAGCCGGCAGGGGTGTCGTAAATTACTTATAAGGGCATTATTGTCCTTTCAACAGGTTTTCTACCAAGAATACGAATACAAAACAAAGGCTCTCAATGCACAGCAAGTAGAAGAAGGAGATGACAGCATGCTCCCTTAACTCTCCGTTCCTTTCTTCCGGAAAATTTCGATATCTCGGCAATAGTTGTTGGATTAATCACTCGTTTTCGAACCCAATTCGATCCCTTACATATCGATTCTACCTTGGATCTCCTCGCTTTTCGTCTGCCATTAGAGCTGAAGCAGCCATGGAAGGCCAGCAAATTGAGAGTGTTAACATAGGGGTAAATCCATCGATGAAGCTCTTGTTTGTCGAGATGGGTGTCGGCTACGATCAACATGGGTATGCCTGTAATCTCTTTCCCTTTACCTGTTTATCCATTAAATTGTGCTATTAAATGTTCTTCAATCTACAATAAAATTGCACAGGCAAGATATTACAGCGGCAGCAATGCGGGCCTGTAGAGATGCTATCTCTTCCAATTCTATTCCTGCTTTCCGACGAGGTATTTGTATTTGCATTTTGTATTCTGGGTATTTGGGAATTTATTGGTTTTGGGTTTTGTTTAGCTGAAGCAGCCATTTCTTTTTTCTCTTATGTTGAAAGTGGGTAAAGTTAGGAAGAATGCTGGGTTTTGAATTATATTGTTTTTCGTTGGTGGCTTCGAATAATGTGGGGCTTGGAACGGGTCTGGGGTATCAAAATTTGCTGATTTTATTTATAGTCATTGTTCTGTTTTATTACAAATTATAATTATAATTAAAATTGAATTTCAAAATCTAAGTGGAGAGGTGTGTAATCGCTTCTTGATGATAATCGAAGCTTCCCATTTGTGCAAGTGCTATCACCATTCACCACTGTATCTCTGAAATTATACCAAGCTTAGACTTGATCCAAGTTTCTTTATGGCCTTGCATTGCTTTGTAAAGATGAGCTAACCTCCTTTCTAGATGCCCATGCCCAATTAAATCAAATAGAAAAGTAATGACTTCTCTGGGGGTGGATAGAATAAGGTAATATTAACAAGCTTTCACCGCTTTTCCAACCTTATCTCTATTTGAACAGAATCAATAATAATTTGTGCAAGGCAGCGTCTTCCCGATTACATGTCAAAGATTTGAAGTCCCTCTTGGTGTCTTGGACAAGGTTGTTAAATCGTAATCGAATCGTAAAATCGTTTTATGACCGATTTGATTCAAATCGGGATTCAAATCGTAAATCGTAAGATTCAATCCATTTTTTTAAAAATACAAAAAATTACTTAATAAATAAAAAAAATAGAATAATCTATTATCCAAAAGATTTCATTTACATTTATTGATAAAACAAAGTAATGAATATTTCATTGCATACACTATAAAAAACGTGAATGATCTCCATAAAATGAAAAAAAATACTCCAATATCATTAAAGATAAATCAAGAAAAGTAAACTCATATAATCATGTCGTATGAGATCAAACATCAAAAGACTTGTACAATTAAAAAGACTAATAAAATAAATTATCATTTTTTTCCAAATCCAACTCCATCTTTCTCCTTCCTCCTTTCTTCTATTTTCTTTCCCCCCCCCCCCCCCCCCCCCCCCCGTTTCACAGCAATAGAGAGAACCCAAATTGGGGCTTTGACATGTCCATAACAATTTCCTGTTTCTTTTCTCTTCTTAAAAGACATAAAGTACCTTTAAAAAATCAAATGAATAAAAAATATTTTTTGTAAGTATTGGTCCGTTAAAGGGGTTTTGTGTTCGAATCGTTTGAATCGCATGAATCGTACGATTTGAATCGCAAATCGTAACTTGAATCGTAAATCAAATGGGATTTACCCAATTAAGATTTTCAGCACCAATTTGAATCGTTTTGCTTGGGATTCAAATCGAATCGTAGGATTTGAATCGCAAATCGTAAGGATTTAACAACCATGGTCTTGGACCTTATTTGGCATTAAAAAGGGTCATTTGATTAACACGTACCTTGTGCAGTGTTAGGTTTTATCTCACTTCTCTCTAAGTTGGACCCACGTCAACCTTAATTATAATAGGGTTTTTCATATGGACTTATCTCTCTTCATTCACTCTACACCCATAATTTTTTTTCATGTTACTCTTCCCAAGAGACATGCTAGGGGGCATACCATTCAGATTGAATGGGATGACAGATTCCCATCCTGAACTTTGTAAATGAGAATTTCCATCAAATGACAAATTCCCTTGAATAAGATCTTTATTTGTAATCACTTAAAAAATAAATGGTGGAGGATGGCTAATCGTTATTTCTTGTGCCTACAAGCGGAAGAGTGGCAGACCACTTACTCATGCACTGCACAATGTGTGATCTGGGGATACTTTCTCTCCTGAGTAGGTCTGGTTTGGGTCTTCTCTTCTTCTTTTCAGAACTTCTTATCTTGTTGGTCATTGGTTAGTGCGTAGAGGGCAATATGGTCGGTTCTCCTTGGGGCCATATCATGGTCAATATGGAAAGAGAGAAATAGGATAGTGTTTGAGAACTCTCCCTCTTCTCTTTCTCGCATTCGATCACGAATCCATTTACTAATCTTAGAATAGGTCTCCATCCGGAGTGGTGGGGTAGACTTAGGAGTTGTGTTGGGATGAAGTCTGACACTGTTGATCTACCCCTCTCAGCATTGGGGGATGATTTCATGTTCTTTTACTTCGTTATTGTTTAAATTTATGCTATTGTAAACTCTCTTATTGTACTATATCTTTGTCTAATTTGTAGCTCTCCTCCTTTTGATTAATATGTTTGCATGATTATCAATAAAAAAAAACATATGAAAGAGGTTAATTATAAGTTCTTTTGAATTTTACTATTTGTCCCTCTATTACAACCTACAATTGTTCCAACAATATCTTCAATCGAGTAAATTGCTATAGATTGGATCGAATTGGGGAATGGAAAGATTTGTACAAATTTTTTGTTTCGTCACCATTTTGTGGAAAATCGTTAGGTACTAGTGAGTAGTGAGTTAGACACATAGTTAGGAAAGATGAATTCTATGATGACTCCATCATACATGATTGAGTTTAAAAAATTCTGGGTAAATATACCATGTCAGCTGAATTCTTTCCAATTAAAGAATTTCTTTCTAGTTTCTCTTGAACAATTAGGATTTGTGAGCCTTCTTCAACGTAATTTTCAAATATTTCACATTCCCCTTTGAATCTTAACAAGAGGAAGTTCTCATTTTTTTTGCATGATTCATCCCCATCTCTCTAGTTATATAGAGAGTTGGGCTCTCTTTACAATATTCTTAGGAATGTGGGCTCACAACTTTACATTAGGTGGGATGTGTGCATCCCTCTTAGAAATGTGTATTCACACCTTTAGGATTATGTGTTAATAGATTTCACTAGGTGGGATGGGTTCATCCCTATTGATAGGTATTCTTACACCAATGTATAGGATGGATTCATCCATTTTAGGTTGGTTTCCTTCACCCAAGTTAGTTCAATTGGGCATAATCTATGGCCTACAGGCCCACAACACAAATGGTTTGTTGGTTAGGCTTGTTTTTGAGCCACCACAAATGGACCCGACAAAAAAAACTAAATCTTTATTGGGAAAGAAATGATTGGATCCGAGATAGTCAAATCGAGTTTGGTTGTTGCTGCTAGTCAACCTATGCTTTGGTAGACTTGCTATTAGTAACGTCTAATTGACCTGATCATGGGCAGTCGAGGGTGTATATAGCGTTCATATTGACCACAATATGAAGTGAATCACACGTAACAAATGAAAGCCCGGATGCAATCAATTACCCAAGGATTATAATAATAATCTCAAAAATTGTAAAGCAGGAGTTTAATGCTATAGAACTAAGATCAAGATATTAATGCCTAGAAGCATTAGAAGAAGAAGAATGTTCCCATAGAGATCTCATTAAACTCTTTGAGGACATTGTAGTTCTTAAGATGTTTGCATCGAGCACTGTTCACCAATTAGTGTTGATAAAAGGAATATTAAGACCCTCTTGGAATAGTGGTAGTAAAAGCATATCCTGAGTTGAGTAAGGCTCGTGATCCATCAAAATCTTGAAGGTTTCGACAGGTTTGAAACCATTGGCCCCATAGAAAAAATCACCACCGTAAAACTAAGGAATGCTCCGACCAAATTCAAGAACATAATTAGTCATCAAATATATTTGAAAAGGGTATTCCTCAACGGAAATCTTTTAGATAAATCAACATGGAGCAGTCAGATGATATGTTTTTCTCGAGAATGTGAAGTTCCATCCACCACTAGAGTCACAATGGACTAAAGCAAGCACTAGATAAATGACACAAGTAGTTTAGGAGGGTGCTCTTGGCAGCAGGCGATGTCGTATGTGTCTACCATAAATTTTAAGGGAACTCTAACTGTAAAAGTCTGCCTTATTTGGATATCTTTCTCTTTTTGTTTAAATTGAAGGGTGTCGTCAGCATCGAGAAATTCATATAACTTAATTGAGACATTAAGGGAGGATTTTAGAAAAATTGAAGTTATCTTGAGAATCAATATCATCAAGAATGATGATGGGATTATTCAATCACAATGCAATAATATTGAGAAGATACTTGGATGATATATTTAGTATGATTTTCACTTGGATTCCATCCTTGATTCCAACATCAAGCTGCTGAAGAACGAAGCAAAAGAGTGGCTTAACTTCATGACTTCCAACTTATTGACAGTTGCAAGTACATCATGCGTTGCACAAGGATTGGCATAACCTACTCAATAGGAAATTGAGCAGATATAGTACTAACCACAAAAGGTGCACTAGAATGTGGTGACCAATGAAAGGTAGAATGGACTATGGGTTACATGAGGTATACCATTGTACTTGATAGATACAACGATGGGATTTCAGCTTGGCCCAATGAGTCTGAGTTTGATTTTATCTTAGGAAGTTAAAGAATCTCCTGTAAGTCCAAGGAATAAGAGTTCCTAGGATTTCAGTAATATCCCTCTCATGCACGAGAGTGGAAGTTAACTTGCAAAATAATATATGGATAGATGTATCTATATAGAGAGTGCTAGTTCCAATAATCACAGTTCCTTATGATAATTAAGTTGCAACAAGAATTGAGAAATTCAGACAAATAAGTTAGAAATTTAATTTTTTTAGGGATCTTATAACTAATTTTATTATGGTCAAACAACTTGATAAGCTTGGTGGATGGTGTCTAAAAATCATAGCGAAAATGCTAGCATACAAAATGAAGAAGTTAAGTCCTGAGAGAATTTGACCGAATTATGCGAGGGCCTTGGGAGAGTTGCAATCTTGGCCGCATCGAGAAGACATGGATTGAAAGTCTGTAATAAAGTTGTTATTGGTGGATAGCCAACCTAATGAATTTTCTCAGGTTTAATGGTAAGAACAAGCCAAGAGTAGTAATTGTTGTAAACACTATAGTTTAATGAAATTTTGGACAATCATTTCTATGATGTTATTGTACTATTATCATGTCGATGGTAATCGTGCAGATGATCCTCTAGATAATGGTAAGAAATGTTCTCTTAATGAAACCAAAGTTCTGCGCTATGGAGTACAACAACCTCAGAAATAAGTATGTGATACAAGTGTGGTTTATCAATGCATAGTTCTATTTTCAAGTCCGTCAATTATGTTCTAATAAACTTTGGCTTTTTTGCTCTAAGTGAAGGTTCAAGTTTAAGAGAGACAATACATGCACATGAAATCCTGGATGCCTAATATCCAACTTTTCCAAAATTAAAAAAATAACAATTAATGATATGTGTTAACTTTTAGATTTAGTGCCTTTTGTTTGTTGGGGTCATTTTTCATGGCCAATAAAACAAGCCCAACCAACAAATTATTGTGAATGTATCAAGCCCATTTGAATTAACTTAGGTGAATGAACAAAGGACAGTGTAGGAACAACTTATTATGGATAAATTCGTCCTTAACAATGATTTAGGCACACTTGTCTAGGTGGGTGAACTCATCCCACCTAGAGAATGCATGAAAACACATTCCTAAATGTGTGAACAAACATTATTAGGAGGGACGAGCCCATCAATACCTAATAAGAAAGTGTGAGCCCACAATCCTAGGAGGGATGAACCTGTCCCACCTAAAATAGAGAGCCAAGCTCTCTTTCTAAAGAGAGGGATGGATTAAACCATTCCAAAATGAGAAGAACCTCTTACTTTTATTAGAGAAGAGTGTAAAATAATTGATAATTATTTTGATATATGATCGGAAATAAAGTGAAAGATGAGAGATAAGTCTAGACGGGAAAACCCTGACATGACTAAGGTCGATGTGGGTTCAACTCAATGAGGTGTGGAAGCAAACTTTGACACTTGACAAGGTAAAGTCTTAGACGAGGGATCCTTTCCGATGCAAGGTGAGGTCCAAGACTTCAGGAGGGACCTTAGATCTATTGAATGAATTGGAAAGATCTCAACTCAGCCCAACTTTTACCATTCACTTCAAAGTTCAAACATAGATGAGGATGTGAAAGCAGTGCGGCTTGTTAATATCAGATTGATTCTATGCACTAGTGAGATAGGTCATATACTTTTCTATTTAATTAGTCATTCAAAATGGAAGTATGTCATCTATGTCAAGCAATGCAAGCTTGTGGAGAAACTTGGATCGAGTCCATGCTTTTTTGAATCCCGGATGTAGAGTTATCATATTCCCTGTACGAGTAGGAGGCTTCTACTATCTTCAAGAATTGAGTGAGTGCATCCATGCCTAGAGTTTGAAATTCAATTATTGATAATATTGTATTTGTACTGGTCATTTATAGTGCAAGAAATTATTCATGTTTTTAACATATAATCAGTTTAAGATGATTAAGTTTGAGAAATGTGAATCATTCGGATCTGGGGTTCTGTTGGATTTCAAATATATGTTTCTGGGGGCTAGTTTATTTAGTGTTTTTATTATGAAAATTGATTTACTAGCTAAACGGTTTTGAGACGGGAATGATGCAGGGTCAATACCTGGTGTCTCATCTGATCAGATGAAACTACAGATCAAGCTGGGGGTCCCTCAACCCCTCCAACAATTCCTGGATATCGAGAGGGTCAAGTCCGTCTTTCCTTAGTGAGTATCAACAGCTCTAGAGATAACCCATTTTGTTTTTTAGCTTCTTGAATTTTATACATGGAGAATAATCAAGTATATAATCTTGCAACCTTGCCTTCTTCTTGGATGCTGCAATTCCAGTTTAATATATCGATCTTTACTGGTCCTTGTGAGTTCTGATCCATGAGGAAAGGCACTTTTGATTTCCAATTTTGGGAGCCTCTGGAATATTTGAAACAATACTAATCCACATGCTGATGTAATGTTTATGAGATGCTAAATGTGACTAACAGAGCACAAGCCGTTTACTCATCAAATAAAAACATGTCTCCAGGTTATGATTGGGTACTTCTTAACATTCGAGTAATTCCATTCTTTTTCAACTCGTGTATTTATGTAATTGTGAGATGGAGGCTCCCATGGTATAACAAGTATAGAACTACATTTATATCTTATTATTCCATGCTTCCTTTGTAGTAGTGGCTTGATCAATTCTCCAGAGTTACGTCAACATATCTTTGGGATAAAAGGGAGATCAATTGATAAAAGCTGCCTTCCACAGTTCAAAGACAATCTTGACTCTGGTCACAGATCCATGAAGGACTGAAATTAGATTTCACCTTGTTCTTTGCAAACAGTTTGTAGTTCTGCATTAGAGATGAACAAAAAATTATAAGAAGAATACCCAACTTCAGAAAGCTTTGATTCTGATGCTGTTATTGCCTCAAACATGTGCTTATAAAACCCATGTCTGTGCAGATCTAGCAAAGCTTTAATCTGTGCTTCTGAATCTTTTCTATGAGTATATAGACTATATACTGTAAGCACCCCATTTTTACACCCTCCTTTTTAACCATGGTTAATAAATTTAACCATGGTTTGCTCCACCAAACCCTAGGTCAAGCCCAAGCCCTAAACTCAAGTGTAAGCCCTAGGTCAAGCTCCACGGGCTCAAAACCCATTTGCAAAGCCAAACCTTTGAAAAACCGAGGCTTAGGCCCTTTGTGGGCCCAAGCAAAGGGCCCACCAACCCTAGGGGTCCACTAGAGTGGGGCCCACACCTTTCAAATTCAAACGGTAAACCCTAAAATAGCAAACCCCAACCCTACTTTTGGCCCAAGTGTGTGAGGGCATGACCCAAAACAGTAAGTGTTTAGAGTATCAGTAATTGGTTTACCGACACTCTCAATATTCATTGTTTTGAGAGTAGCGGTAAACTAATTACCGCCGCCTTGAGAAATTTGTAGAAACGCGTGCAGGCAGTTCCCTGGCCTCCCTGGCTCCTTCTCAGCTGGTCCCCACACCTGTAGGAATCCCCGTAGTGCCCCCAAGTCTTCCCCTTTGTTCTATAAATCCTTCACCAACTCCATGGTTCTTCCCACTCCAAAATCACTTGCCAAAACCATGTCCACATTCGGCCACACCTATCCACAGCCATCTTCGACCTTGCCTTTCACCCTCAGGCAATCCAGGGACTTACCCCAGGTTCCCCTCGACTCCCCTCAGCTCCACACCAACCACCACCATTGTGAGCCATCGTGTGCAGCAACTGTAAAGGGGTAGGACCACTCCTACCCCATTTTCTGTTCATCTCTGTAAACCTTTGGTCTTGCTCCAGGGGTATTTATATTCTGTTTTGCTTCAATAGAACCCAAGGACAGGGTCCCCCTTACCTCTTCATGGGTATGGGGGACACCCTAGAGGGTGTAACTCGGGTTCAAGACCCTTAGCATACGTGGCTTCACTCCTTTCACACCTAGGGGACCCTCAGTCCATGAGGGAACCCCTGGTGTAGCTCTGGTTCACTCCTAGGGGGGAGAAATTCGATTTCTGGAAAATGCCAGTAATGGCGATAAACTAATTACCTCCATTACTGAACCCATCCTTTGCAGCCCATTTAACCATAATTAACATGGTCCATGGTCCAATCCAGAGCTATGGATGGCTTCCCTGACCTCTCTTCTACCTACCCTAGCCTTTACAGGACCTCTAGACCCCTTAACCATGGTTAATTTTAGCTTGGTTTAGAAACTGTCTAAATGGCGATAGATGGTCTACCGCCATTTTGACATTTTATGTAGCTGACTATTTCAGGCCCTTTTGGGCCCACTTCAGACCACCCCTGGGCCCACCAAAGGCCCAGGAAATGTTGGGGAATCCCCTGACCAAATCCTAAGGGTCTCTGACCCTAGGGTTAACCCTTAACCTAGCCTTAACCCCCTGCAAAACCAAATCTAAAAAATGTTGTAATGGCAGTAGAGGATCTACCGCCATTCCAAAACTCCTCTGTTTTGGAATGGCGGTAAACCATCTACCGCCATTCCCTGTAAATCTAATTTTGAGCTTTGCTTTGGGCCCAGAACTGGTAGGAGACCAGTCTAGACCTTGCCACGTGTTCTGGGCCCCACTTTCGACTTGCCCAACTTGCTTAATTGGGGTTACCTTAACCCCAGTTACACCCTAACCATGGTTAAGATACTTAACCCTTGAAAAATCCCATAAAATACCAAAAAAATCATAAAAATATAAAATGACCAAAAACATCCTTACTTGCTTTCTTAACCATGGTTAACCCCCCTGACCATGGTTAAAACCTTTCTAACCGTAGTTAGACCTTGACTTTGCACTTGACCAACTCGGTCAACTAAACCCTAGCCTCCGGGCTAGACCCTTGACCACCCTATGCACACACACACACACCCCTAGCCTTGGCACGGGCTCATGTGCCAGAACTACGCTCGATTTGATCTCACCCCATTGTGAGTACATAGGCAATCCAACTCGGATTCGGCCCTAGTCTAGCTAACTTTCTATCTTCCTTGGATTAGCATTTAATTAAACACTTAGGCATTCTAATTAATATTGATATTAAATTTGGCTTAAATTTAGAGAGTCGGTAACCATTTGTAAAATGGGGCTCCTAGGATGCCTAACACCTTCCATAGGACTTAACCGAACCACTTACCCTAATCTCTGCTTAGACCATTTGTCTTATCCAAATCCAAATCAATCCTGGGACCTATCCCTTAGAATGAATAGGTGGCAACTCTCAGTCAAACCATTTACTAAGTAAAATCTCGTGCTCACATATACTACTGAAAGAAGATAGTTTAAGCAATGTTTGGAGTTTTCTGCAATATCATTCTGTGTAAATTACTAGATTTGCTTCTGTGACTGTCTTTTAACGATAACATTCAGATTAGAAGTATGACATTTTATTACAAGAATTTATTACTTAGAACTTTTTTCTGTTTTATAACTGCAGTGGAAAAATTGTGAATTTTGACATTGTGGATGGTGGACTTATATGCTCAAGTGGTGTGCTTGTGGAAGAAATGGGAGATAAGAATGATGACTGTTATGTGGTCAATGCTGCAGTCTATGTTGGTTATTAGCTTACTGTTTCCTCTTTACACTATATTTATAAAACAATATTTGGTTCTCTTCCAAAGAATGACGATTGTTATGTGGTCAATGCTGCAGTTTATGTTGGTTATTAGCCTTTGCCTCTTTACACTGTACTTAGAAGACAATATTTAGTTCTCTTCCAAAATTGAATAGTTGGCTCGCATAATCCACCTGCATCATATTATCTTCCATGTTGTTTGCTTAGTTTCCATCTTAGTATTTATCTCTAAGCTACAGGTTAGCCAATTAAATTGTCAAAAACTGAACGACATTCTGTTGATGTAACTCAGCATAATTTTTACATTTCTTCTCCTGACTTAGCAGAACCAAGCCATTGATGCAACTTTTTGACGTCAACAGTGAATAGATAAAAGAACCATTTCAATCATTCTCCAGTCCCCTAATCTTCAGTCTTCCAACCAATCATCTGTAGTTAATGTCGCTGTGAGCGCATATTCTTGGGAGATCCATAGGTCCCATACGTAGTATTAGAGGATTTTATACCATTGGAAGTAGAGAAATCTTCGAGTCTTCAATGCAAGTGCCTCTAATGCCCTGTCCATATGTTCACTTTCCTTTTAGGCACTAGATAGGATTTTGAAAGCGGCACGACATGACGCTAGTGATTTTGACTAACAGTTTACAATTGTGAAGGAATTAATTATATTCATGTGCAGTAGATTTGATTATATTCATGTGGAGATCTCCAATGATGAAGTTGTAGACATCAGTGGTCACAACTAGTATTAGTATTTATAATTTTGTTTTGTTTAAATTTGGTTACAAACACATAGAAGCCATTTCACACGCCATTAGTCTCACCATCAATCTTTCCTGATCAAAAATGCTAGGGAGAAACTAAGTGTATCAGTGGGTGCATTTTAAAAACTTAGATTTGATTTGGATGCAGTCTGGAAATATATGTGAAGAATCATTAATAGAGGGGATGTGTTTTCCACACTTACAAAACCTTATATTTGGTCTGGATGCAAATTTTAAATTATATGAAAAGAATCATTTGGTGAGGTAAGGAGAATGCTGTGTCTCTCACATTGTTGGGATGACAAGATGCATCAGTAATTCTGTGTTTCTCTCTGCTGGGGTCAAATGATACATCAGTCTAGTCTTTCAGGATCCAAAACTAGAGCCAATTAGTAGTAGGAAATTCCTATATGTATGGCACAGTTGCATGCAGAACAGGGAAAAAATGCATTAGAATCTTGAATGACAGAAAATGATAATCATAAAACAGCGATTTTAAGATGTCTCAAATCTGGAGAAATGAAGTAGTAACATGGGTCAAAAGGGTTCACCTGGAAAAACATTATCTCTGATTAAATGCTGATTTGCATCTGTATTCACATAGGAGTCAGGATTAACAGACATGACCATGGTCTTCTTTTGATAGTTGTAAATGGTGGAATGACTTGCACTGGATTAGGAAACTCGAGGATAACTTTGTGCTGCAGCTGTAAGATCGCTCTTGCTCTATTCAATTTAGCTTGAACACTTAGTAGGGCTTGTAAATAAAAGCTTTTGGAGACTAGATTTTACAAGAAAACAAATTTTAATCTGCCCTTGAGAGCAATTTCATAGTTTCAAAGCAGCAGCATCTGAACTCGAACAATCAAATACTTTACAATTGATTCATAGCCCCACTTATTATCCCCTATAATCCAAAGGAAAAGAGGGAACTGTGAGGACCTTCAAAATCCATAAGCAATGGCAATTCTCTGTCAATTAAACGAGGAAATCATTGGTCAACTTCAAAGGACTAGAGCTGCGTATAGGAGCTGGTTCCAAGTATCGGGCAGTCCAGGAAGGCACCAATGACTGCAATCTGTTCCGGAGTGCTCGCCGCCGTAAGTGGAGGGGTGTGCATCCTTTCTCATTTGTGAGAGAGTCGTTACGTCGAGCAGATACACTGGTTTCTTAATCCTACTCAACACCTTGTCCACAACATATGCGGACAGAGGTTTCCCTGCTGGGTACAACGACCCGGATAACGGTTGCATCTCGCCATTGCAGCTCTTTGATGGTGCATTCCAATCCTTGCCTCTGGTTTCAAAACAATGAATTATATGTTCACTAGCGAAATAATTGTTTAATTGCCATAGACAAATCAATATCACTGTCAGATTTTTCTCACTTTCTAAAGAATGCCATATATCATATGATTAGGATCACATTGATTCATGCGATTTCATAGATGAGATATATCTAGTAAGGAAAATGCTAGCCCCAAATTGCATAATTTAAGCAGAGTTTGTACATGAGGATTACCAAAAAGTATTTTGACTTTATTTAGGGGCGTTTAACACTTCCCATCTTGTAATGGTCCATACTCCATTCCATTGTTAGAAAAACTCGAGTTCAAAGTCTCATTTTCTAAACATTTTATTCTTTGTTTACAACTTTATTATGTTTTAAATTTAAACTTAGATGGAAAGAAATTGTGTTAATCTTATAAATAATTAAAGGGTGGTGGTACCCGCAACCCAACATTTGATGAAGAAACACCTTAAGGCTATGTTTGGTTGCCGAGAAAATAGGTGAAAATATGGAAAAGAAAAGAAAATTTTATATTTTTAATACAATTTTTAGTTGTGTCTTGTCAAATTTTCTTTTCTTTTCTATGTTTTCACTTATTTTCTCGACAGGATAAGTGAAAAAGATGCTCTTTAAGGAATAGAATTACAATAATACCCTTTATTATCTTCTTTTTCCTCCTTGTTTTCTCCAACTAAACTGTGGCAACCCCCTTTCAGTATGTACCAGGTAATCTATATTTTGTGAGACAATTGCCTTGTAAAAAGCTTTCCCGGAAGATTATGATGTTGTTAGGAAAGATGATCCAAGGCTTCGTTTATTTGGCAAGAGTAGGAGCGAGATACAATAGTGGTTGAGTAGATCAGGAAGCATGAAGAGATCAAGATTATACATAAATAGAGAACTTTCATAAACATCTTCCACAGCCGAACTACATCAGCCATGGTCTGTCCCACATCCAATGAAGCCGTTATGTGATTCTGAACTATGCTTCTTGCATCATTGCACTACCATTAATGGCTACAGAACCATCCCAATATCTTCTCGACCATGCCAGAGGAGATGGGGTATTGGTTGCTATTCCTAAAGGGGCCTAGTTGCTACATAGGAAGAAACGAGAGGAAGAAGAAGGTATAGAAGGGTATTATTGTCATAATACCCTAGATACAACTTTTTTCACTTATGGTGTTTATTCATCAAACATTGGAATGCGGGTAACACCATCCTAATTGAAATAAGAGATTAACTATGAACAATGTTCAACCGGATAAACCCAAAAATTGCCTTAAAAAGTAGTAGTTTGGTAATTATGAACCCAAAGAATGATATTTTTTAACATTAAATTTTTTTCATAACTATCCTTCTTAAGGCAATTTTTGGGTTGCTCCAGCTGATGGTTCAACCGGAGCTACTGTCTTAAAATAAATGATAAGTTCTTTTTTCTAACATCACCAGGCCCAACCCAAATCAAGGTTCTTCTCCCCGAGAGATAAAAAAAAAAAAAAAGGTCTTACTCGTAATGGGTGGGAGAGATCCCCTGAAAGAAGACCTTGGTTTTGGACTGATCAACGTTGAGGTTGACCCATCTGGCCCATGTGGTTAACGCTTTGTAATATGCAACCAAACGGTCCATGTCTTTGTACAAAGTGCCCCCCTCTTGCATGTAATCCCATCTGCAACACACGCCGTTGGATTGCCTCTGTTAGATAGATTTTAACTACAAAACAATGAAAGGTCAAAGTGACAGGGGATCGTACGGCTGAGTTCTTCCTTTGTGGGTCCACCAATGCCAGGAGTTAAAGACGAGCATGTCCATGCCTTTCCATGCATTACTCGCCTTGATCGAGTCTAGCTTCAATACTACTCCCCCACTTTCCTTTACCATATCCACTAGGTATGGTGTTCGATACAGCATCACCTTCACTCCGTAATCCTGCCAGATTATACAATTTTCAGTGTGCCCCAGCAGGGACCATTACAATTTACAACCATCCTATAAAAACAAGACACGTGTCCATAACTTTTTCTTAAAATACTTGGATACTCTAATAATTGCTGGATAGGATACCACTACCAACACTCTGAAGGAACCACATATATACACCCCAATTGATACGATATACATACAAATCAATGCCTCAATTGACATGAACAGGAGAATATATGGTGCCTCTATGTTAGCGATCTCCTTGTTAGCAACTATTAAATAAACTCATATCTTCTTAAAAGCCCCCTTTCTTAAGAGCATGTGCAGACTGAAAATAAAAAATTTAGAGCCATGCTACTTCTACTTTGAGTCAAAAACCATATTTTTGCTGAATAGAGAAGGCATGAGAGTAGGCGCCCTCTTTTTTAAGATATGGTAAAAATGAGCAAATTACCAAATCCATACGTGGCCTTAAAAAACACATTAACTTGGCAATAAAAAACCTAGAGCTTTAAAATTTATATGATTCATCTCATTTTATAGAAATCAAACAAAATTGTAAAAATCCCAACACTTATAAGAATTATAAAAAATTAAAAGATTTCCGAGGAAAGGTGAAAAAAAAAAAAGACAAGGCGTCCATTAATCCTATAATGCGGTAGGATGTGCACTTCTATTAGCAAATTTAGATGTTTGGTTAGGAAAAAAAACACAAGATATGAAAAAGGAAAAAAAAAATAGTGAAGAACTGCTTTTGAATTTTTTTTTTCTTATGTTGTCTCGTTAAGTAAATTGGGAGAAAAATAAAATAAAAAAGTAGTCGAACTTTTCAAAAGTCTTATAATATTGGTAATTGAGGGACATCACTATGGAGATCAAGGTTTTAAAAATGTAAAGTTTTGGACATTAAGATCGAAGCAATTTTTTTATTGAAATTTCATAAATTTAAATTTTTTGTTTATTTTACTTTCCTAAAATTTTAGACCCAAAATTTTGAAATTTTTTTCTCAAATAAATCAACTTCTTTTTCCCCAAGTCTTAAAGATTTTTGATACTTTTATAGATTGTTAAAGTATATAATATATACTCCTTATATTAAACTATATTATACGGGTTATAAGATACTTGAGATTTAAACTTATTAAACTAGATAATTTACCTATTATATTAGGTATAGAGTAATTATCATACTAAGTATATTTAAACTATAGTTCATACTTTTTAATTAATTAAGTATAGTTAATGCATATACTTTTTTGGGTAAACTCAATCATACCACAAGGCAATGACTGAAGGCAAAGACAAGGGAATACTCACACCATCCAAACATACACACACACACCACATGCAAACTCACACACACACCACACACATGCAGCCCATGTAAGCTTCATCCTAGAGCTCCTCAAAACGGGTACCAACTGTTTGAGGTGCCAAGGAACTTATATGGGACAACATGCTCGGGTAGTATTAAAGAAAGAAAAAATAAATAAATAAATTCTGAATTTTGGCAGTTCACTCTCTCTTTCATTCTCGTAAATTACAAACAATTGAGCTAAATCTCCATTTCTAATTTTCAATTTAAATTGCGCCAAACAAAATTTTATTCATTTCGATTTCGGTGATTAGTCATGGTTTGTCGGTGTCTGGGGATAATTAGACGTCGAAGACGCGCGTTACAAAATGCCCTTTCCCGACAGTTCCCTAACCGACAGTTCATAACAGACACAACTATGTTTCTATTGGAAAGGGGTTACACATGGCATGTACTCCACCGAATCAATCATACGAGAGTGTGATCACCAATCGAGTCAACCCTTAGGCACCCCATAAAAAAAGAAAGCCAAATCACTTTTTAATAGAGCTAACATGTAAAAGTGGTTTGCCCTTACTTTTACAATTAACACCAATGACACTAGCATTTTCCATTCAACCATACAAAACCCTTTTAATTTCAAAAAAGAAAATATATAATAAACCCTATGTTAGTGGAGCGAGAAATAAGTAAAAAAAAAAAAAAAAGTTAGACACAACACAACGAATATTTTTCGAACTCCAAAATTTTATCTTTTCCTGTTTTCACATATTTTTCTTCTTCGATAATCAAACATAGCAAAAAGAAACAACAAAAAAATCCTTCGAACTCCAGCATTTTCAACCGTTCAAATCCTTCCTGGTGGAAGTTTTAGTCCATTGTAGTCCCCATAATCTTAACCACTCGTCCAAACAAAAGGTTTTTTTATCTTTTTTTTAATCTTTTTTCCATTTGTTCAACCTAGCAGCTTTTTTAACCCTTTAAAAAAAAATTTAAATACAAGAATGCAACACCACACTAGGTATGATTGAGAGCAAATACACGAGCAAGAACGGGGACTGGTTTAATAAAACAGGGTAGTCCATCATTAACATCTTTCCCTTCCCCAATCAAAACCAACAAAAGGAAGAAAATAATTCACATGTTTGAGAGAAATGCGGAACTCAAGAGAGAATGTAGGTGATTTTTCATTCGGACAAGCTATCGATTCCAGCAGTGCTCGATTTGGAAGACAGGAAAACAAACCCAGCATACCTCGAATGTAACCGAGGCAACGATTCCCTCCTCCTAGCGTGGTCTTGTGTTGGCACCGAAGCGTGATCATACACGTTTACTTATTCCACTGTTTAAACTCATTGAGTCCCACCCACAAGACATGATTGTCTTCCTCTCCACCTCGTAAGAAAATCCAAACCATTAAACCTGCAATAATTTCACAATCAAAGAAACAGAGTAAGAAAAAGAGAGAATGAAAGATCTCTGCAACTGAACACAAGTAGCTGACTGAATTACCTTACCGGGAGTCCCAAGCATCCTGCTGCCACTTGGTTTTGAGGTCCATCTTTCTGACGACCGTACCTCTGCAATCGAACTCAGGATCTATACTGGACAGCGTCGAAGATTCCTACAGAGGATATGATCCTCAAATACACCATTTCCCTTCAAATACATTACACCCACTCGCTAGTTTTCTCTCTCTTAAACTGCTTCATTGAAAAGAACTGCTCTGTTTCTTGCTTCTGTAGAACAGAAACAGAGAGAGAACTATCGATAACCAGCTTTGAAATCCAAAACCCAGTTCGAATTTGGACCCCTGTGGGAAGAAAAAGAAAAAGATTGATGACGAAGAAAGTTGTTGTGTTTGAGAGGTATATAATATATTCGAGAGAAAGAGGCTGGGGCTGACTCCCATGGTTTTCGCAAGAAACCCACTTTTATTCCTAAAAAAGTTGGGATATCTTGGATGATTCCTTGTAGTTTAAACTTGAGGTTGATTTTCTTGGAAATAAATCATGATCACGTGATGCTTAAAAAACTACTCCTTTCCTTCCTCTTTTTTGACTAGTTTAAGTGCATCTTACCCCCCCAAAAATGACATATAAAGTCCTAGAAAGAATTGTAAATATTGTTTTTTTTTAAATCTGGTCCATTTTTCAAATTAATTAACTTAATGGAATTTATTAGTCATATTAAATCTTTCTCAATTCTATTAACTTTTTTTTTTTAGGTATCTATTATTATAATCACTTAAATAAATTGACTTATTAAAAACTTTGAATCTAGATATTTGCTAATTCCGTTATCAATATGTGTGCCCACTCTAAGGAAAACGCCAAGATGATGACCAAAAAAAAGGATAGATTGCTACTTTACGTTTACCAATAGTGGGTTTCAACGTTGCGTATAGATCAAATACTAATAAACAGAAATGGCTAAAACATATTGCGAAATTTTATAATATTTTACTAGAAAGCAATGATTGGGGGTGGGAGAATATATTATTATTGTCTATAATATAAAGATTTTTTTTATTAAAACTAAATATTACTTCTATTCCTTAATATTAGCGTAATTCTCGCTTCTTTTCCTAAACATAAATGGCTTAACAGGGTCCTGAAATTCCCCAATCCCAAATTTTCAACTCTCTCAATGGTATGACAAGTGTCATATACTTTTGCACGTGTTGTGTGCTTGGATGGGTATAAACCATCAAGCGCCACTGGTCATTGCTAACAAAAAAACATTATGGTGGGTGAATCTTAATCACAATTAAATGATGTTAAAAAGTGGGGGGGGACACATCGCGAGTTTTAAAGGAGAACTCGCCAATTCCATTTCTAGTATTAGTGGCAATTGGAAATTTTCGCTCACGCCCACATTTTCCTTCTTTTAAAAAATGTGTTCTTTTAAACTATCCATGTGGTAGTGATCCACCAAGAGAGTTTGGAAAAAAAAAATTTGCTTATGGACATTTCGTTGAGCATGTACCATGCCCCTCTCGAGCTCGCCACAGGTGTCTTTTTGACACTTAATAAATAGGATTAAGATTCCTCACACCCTGAGATTCAATAAATTTAATCTTAATATTTTTTTTAAAAATACATTGTTTATTCCTCCACATCTGATTTTTTTAATTATTAATTCTAGAGTAAATGATCTTACTCACAGTTATGAGTGTAAAAAAAAAATACCTGACGCTAGGACACGGTGTGCACGTACCCGCCCAACGGAACGCAGAGCATAAACCATGCATCCTCTAAATTCGTAATTAATTGACTTTTTCTTCACGGGGCAAATAGCACA
>JABCRI010000062.1:0-39716 GCA_015143295.1 Tetracentron sinense
TTCGCAAATCCTTGATACACCTACCAATCATCTTGTTCGGTACGCAAGTAACTCAGTAGACGATCTTGCATTCGAATACGGGCAAGATGTAAGGCTTAAGCGGTGTCTGGGCCTATCGGTTCAAGGTGGGAAGATAAGACTGAGGTCAAGGCTAGCTGCATCCTCCAACAACCCACTCTTGCACCATCATGTGGAGCCAAGAGTACATGAGGCTCTACTAAGTGATGGCCACCACCTTGCCGTGCCTGGCTGGTTATTGATAGAACATTCATAATCCTTCAAAAACTCCATCCATCGCCTTTGCCTCAAGTTTCAATCCTTTGGAACAAAACAGGAATTCAAGGCTGTTGTGATCTGTGAACAATCGAATTATTCCCAGTAGAGATGTGTCGCCATATCTTTCAATGCAAAAACATAACGGTTGGCCAGCTCTAGTCATTTGTAGGGGTTCTGTAATGATCGTCAATTGCTTGAAGCATAGACAATAAAATCTGGTTTTGTATCAAGACCAGCACCCAACCCACTTGGTGATGCGTCCACTTATAAACAGAAAGCGCACTACAAGAGGACTGTGTAAGGACCGGAGCCGTCGGAGCTCCTTGCTTTAATCCATGAAGCACTACGTTACACTTGTCCTCAGGGTAAACTTCGCATCCTTCGAAGTAAGGTCGGAGGGTGCAGCTAGACTGGAGAATCCCTCCACAAACCTTCGATAGTAGCCTGCCAATCCGAGGAAACTACGTATCTCCGTGATACTCTTTGGTCTCTCCCAGTTCATCACTGCCTTGATCTTTGCCGGATCAACTGAGATGCCTTCCGCAGACACTACGTGGCTAAGAAACGCCACTTTTTCCAACCAAAACTCACATTTACTTAGCTTAGCATACAGCTTATGCTCTCGAAGCGTCTCAAGAACAATGCGGAGGTCTCGATCGTGCTCCTCCTGTGTCAGGGAATATACCAAGATGTCATCGACAAACACCACTACACATTGGTCGAGACATGGCCTAAACACCCGGTTCATCAAGTCCATAAACGCCGCCGGTGCATTCGTCAAACCAAAAGGCATTACAAGGAACTCATAGAGAATGTACCGAGTCTTGAAAGCTGTCTTTGGAATATCATCAGACTTGATCTTCAATTGATGATACCCCGATTTGAGATCAATTTTTGAGAA
This sequence comes from Tetracentron sinense, assembly GCA_015143295.1. Lineage (NCBI taxonomy): Eukaryota > Viridiplantae > Streptophyta > Magnoliopsida > Trochodendrales > Trochodendraceae > Tetracentron > Tetracentron sinense. The sequence continues at coordinate 1,178 of JABCRI010000062.1, forward strand.
AAACTTTGCTCCTTTCAATTGGTCAAACAAGTTGTCTATCCGTGGTAAAGGATAACGATTCTTGATTGTGACTTTGTTCAACTGTCTGTAATCGATGCACATCCTCATCGATCCATCCTTTTTCTTTACGAAGAGTACCGGAGCTCCCCATGGTGAAACGCTTGGTCGGATGAAACCAAGTAGTTGCAACTCTTCGATTTGTTCCTTCAACTCTTTAAGTTCAATTGGGGCCATCCTATATGCCACTTTAGAAACTGGAGCTGTGCCCAGAGCAAGCTCTATCGCAAACTCGATCTCCCGATCCAGAGGTAATCCAGGTAATTCCTCATGAAATACATCCAGAAACTCACTAACAACCGGGATGGTTGAGGAGTTTGTGATCTCTGGGTTTACTAAGCTCAGAGCTGCGAGGCGAGCAATATCTCTTTCCCTCAACCCTCGAAGTGAAATGACTTTACTCCTATCGACTTGAAATTCACCATCTTCTTGAAACATGCCACATGTCCTTGGTGAGCCGACAGCCAATCCATGCCGAGTATGATATCGAAATCTAAGTCTTGGAAGTCCAGGATGATGAGGTCGGCCAACAACTCATTCTGTCCCACTTGGACTACACAATCCCTGTATATACGGTCTGTGTCTACCAACTTGCCGAGCGGAGTGGAGATGGTCAATTCATGCTTCAACTGACTGGACTTGGATAGGAATCCTTTCGCAAAGCTAGTAGATACAAAGGAATGAGTGGATCTTGTGTCGATCAACACTGGGGCTAGGCATTCATTACTAATAACTCGCCTGTGTGATTAATTAATTCATGTTAATAGATTTCACGCAATAACACATAAGTATAGGTAGTATGTTACACACATAAGCAATCACATCACATAATAGCAACCAATTACAACTCGAAACTTTAGCATTATAATGTACCTTGCATGACATCGTCAGATGCATGTGCATCCCATTCCGACAAGGCAAAAACCTGACCCTGGTTTGCCCTACGAGGCGGTGGAGTGGACTGTGTGGGTCGTGAAGGCCTAGACGCGGAATCCTGTGAGGATCCCTGCTAGGAAGCCTGCCAAAGTGGGGGCCTACTCCCCTATGGCTGGACTGGTAGCAGCTGCCTACGAGGGCAATCCCTGACCATGTGATTCACATCCCCACAGTGAAAGCACCCACCTGAAATCTTTCGACATTCTCCGATCCTATGTCTCTGGCCATAATAAGAGCACTCCTCAAATGCCGATGAGAATGTAGGTGGGAAATATCGGTTGACCTGTGAAAACGTGGGATGGGGCATCGGTGTAGTAGTAAACTGAGATGCCTATGGTGCCAAGGGAGGCCTCTGTGACCGTATCGGCCTGGACGCCTAATATGGGGCTGTCCTAGCCCTCTCCTCCGCTGACCCCGAACTACTAGGCTGGCCCCGTGTCATATCTCTCCTCTTGAAGAATTCTTTCGAATTCTTCTCAGCAAGCTTCACCTTACTCACAACCTCTCCCCATGTGGCCACCTGGAACATCGAGACCCTGTCTCTGATGGAGGGTTTCAAACCCCGCTCAAATTTCCTGACTCGCATATGCTCGGATGTAATAAGGTGAGGTGCGAATGTTGACAACTCTACAAAGGTAGCCTCATAATCGGCCACACTCAACTCTCCTTGCTCAAGAGTCATGAATTCAATCTCCTTCTACTCTCTGACCACTGCCGGAAAATACTGCTTATAGAAAACAACCAAAAATTCCGGTCATATCCACGGCTCCCCCACCCTGGTGGACTCCCTCTGTCTCTGTGCGGCTCTCCACTAGTGCTCGGCCGCACCTTCCATCACGAAGGTAGCCCAGTCCATTCTCTGTTCATCCGTACAGTGGAGCGCTTTAAAGATCTTTTCCAGTTGCATCACCCATGCTTCGGCGACCATGGGGTTAGTAATACCGAAGAAGGTGGGAGGACGTAATCTCCTAAAAGCTTCCAATCCTGAAGCATGGTGTGCCGGAGGTGGTGGAGCTGTAGAAGGAGTAACAGCGATCGGCCTTGCTGTTAACATAGCCAAAGTCTCGGCTATAGACGCAAAAGCTTGAGCAAAATCGGGTTGCTCATCACCAGAAGGGGCAACACTTCCACTTCCCCTCGTGTTGTATCCGCGACCCCGAGCACCGCGTCTCATGATTTGATCCTGAGTACGACAGTACCAGATGAGTCTAACTTGGATACATATTGAGTAACAATTCCATAATTGCATAATAGTTAATAAGCATATGACAATTCATTCAAGGTGTGCACACAACATGATAAGAATACAATTTTGCATTTCTAGCATAGGACTCTCACTTAGGTTGATCTCCAACCGGTTATGGACTAAGACTAAGTTATTAGTCTATACTTGGAATTCGACTTATCTCGTGACCTAAGACCTTGTTAAATCATGGTATCAGTTCTAGTGCCCCTAAGGACTCTAAAGCCTAGGCTCTGATACCACTTCTATCGTGCCCCAAAATACCCCCTAGGAGTTAAGGGATACTTTAGGTGTGACTATACATAACCTGGCAAACCATCGTGCAATGAACCAGGTATAACATGCTCTAATGGAAATATAATACAGAGTATGGAAGCTAAAATATGGCAGAAAACCACTAACTTTTTCCATTCTTCTATAAACTTAACAAGTATTCCAAGTTTATACAAAATATGACATGTAAAGGTGGACATGCCCACCTATCAAAAACACAAAAGACAAAATACAACTCTATCTCACTTAATAGTCACCCCCGTGGGGCCAATGGTCTAAGTCTCTGGACTCAGTTTGAGGCTCAACTACCAAATCTTCATAAGGTTCTTCCTTGCCGTAGTCCTCCTCAACCCAAGGACCCAGGGCACAAATGTCGAAAGTGACTCGTGCACCTGCCGACATAAAAGTACGGTTGATCGAGCATGAAATATTCAACGAGTACAAGCTCCTAGCTAACAATAATAATAACGAGCAAAGCATCATGTGCAAGTAGTGGAAGATACAGATCATACTCATTTAAAACAACATCATACATAACCATTTATTAAATCACAACTCTAATGAAAATCAAACCATGTCTATAAAACATAAGAGTCCTTTTCATATCTCTTATGAGCCAGAGGTTAGTACCCGCACAACCCTAGGCTACCAACCTCCTTGACAGTACAATACTTCTGAGTCTTTTCTTATGAGCCAGGGGTTAGCACCCGCACAATCCTGGGCTACCAACTCCCTTGACAGTTCCAATACCTTACTTATGAGCCTGAGGTTAATCAACCTCCTTGACATTTCACATCTTTCTTATGAGCCAGAGGTTAGCACCCGCACACCCCTGGGCTACCAACCTCCTTGACAGTAATACTTTTGAACCTTTCTTATGAGTCAGAGGTTAGCACCCGCATATCCCTGGGCTACCAACCTCCTTGACAATACCGTTCTCTTATGAGCAAGAGGCTAGCACCCTTAACCGGGGCTACCAACCTCCTTGACAATTCTCCATATGCATGCATGCTCGTGTATAGCATTTGTGGAAACATGATGACCTATACGAATTTAAGAGTAGCATGTAACATTTCAATTCTTATCACAATCATATGAAAATGTAAACAAGCATATATAAATATGGGTCCCAATTTGCCATTTTAGGGAAAACTACATGGAACATGCTTTTCAAACATTCATTCAATTCCAAGTATTCTTATTCATGCATTTTACCAAGCAAGTGCTGTTCTACATTTTCTTTAGTCCTTTAACTCATAATTTCTTTCTTAAGCATTTCATCAAGCATCACATGTGCATTTATTATGTGTACAATACCCTCCCACCATTTCCATCATTCAACACATCACAACATGGCATCCCCTTGCCTCAATCCCCTCCTCCATCCATACATTCCATCATTCATTCATATTATCTTGTTTATGTTGTAGGGATTTAGCATATTCAACACAAGGGGCAATGGGGAAGATGCAACACACTATAATCACAAGAAAATCTAGCTTATTACCATAGTAGCTAGGAAGGGTGTACTAACCTTGAAAGAAGAAGAGAAAAACCCTTAAAATGCCGAGGGAGACGCTGCCCTAGCTTGGAGAACGAGCTCCACACGTGCTTGAGGTTGGGTTTGATGAATCCAAGCCTTTTGGGATGATCTTGAGTGTTTAAACCCTTGATTCTCCCTCTCAAATGGAAATGGGCCTCTTGAAACCCTAGGTTCTTCTCCCTCTCCCTTAAATACCTCTAAGTGTAGTGAATGGGGACCCAAAACCCGGGCAAGGCTTATAAAGCCAAAGGGTACTGGCCAAAAGACCAAAAAGCCCTAAATGAAAATCCTACAAAACGCGATAGACCGAGCGATTGGTGATTATGACCGATCGATCGGTCGCCTACTGAGCGACCGGTGTTCTTGACCGAGTGATCGGTCAAAAACATCATCTCTGGAAAAACTCCCCATACAAAAAAGTTAACCAGTCGATAGCTACCGATCGATCGGGTGTGGACTGATCGATCGCTAATAATGATCGAGCGATCGGTTGTGAACCGATCGATCCCTAGCGATTGGTGTTCTGTAGATTTTTGACCCCTTTTACTGTTTCGGCCATAACTTTTGACCTGTTCGTCAGATTTTGACGATTCAACTTGCGTTGGATTCGTCTTTCGAAAAGGAACATTTCTAGTGGTTAGATTCTTTAATTTCTCCCTTATTTATTAATTAGACTATGTGAAAAGCCAATTAGCTACGAAAGTACTGTTCATTAAGTATAGAAAAGTCCGGGGTGCTATAGATGAAAGCCACAAGGTGATGAATTCTTACAAGAAGAAGTGAAGATATGGCAAAACAGACCCTCAGAGTCCTAAAAAATCACTGACTGAATCCTAAAAAAGGAGAACAGGTCAAAGGATCTCTCCTACCTGTTTATGAAGCTACACTCAAAATGGACCAACGTAAGGCCTTGATACTGGCAACTATGTTGATACAGATACGCCAGAAGTTGGATATGAAGCCCAAGTCTTTGTATTTATAAGAAATCATAGCCAGACCATAAATATGGTCATGGCCAGAGAAGTTCCCTCGTAAGAAGAGGCATCCATGGAGTGCCTCATGGAAGAGACGGAGTCCCATCAAGCGTCCCCATGGGTTGAGGCAGTGCATCAAGATATGATCGATGTTCTACTTAAGGTCAGTCTCGATGCATGACAAAAATGGCTAGCAACAAAGGTCATTCCCAGTGTCATTGTCTTTTCCAGAGGAGCATGGGAAAAACCCATTATTTTTTATTCTATAGAGCAAACAGGCAAAGCCACCCTTGAAATAACTGAAGGGACAGAAGAATGAACCCTTACCAGAAGAAGCCTATGTATATCCATCAATCAAGAAAATGCTTAATAAACATGGATTTAATACTAAAGAAAAAGAGTAGGTTGAGCGCAACATTATGCCAGCACTCAGGACTTTGGCTACCAGTAAGCGGGTTGACTCTAATTTGAGAAGATCTGAGTCAGGAAATTCTGACCCTTCATTAAACGAAGAACAAATCTGGGTTGTAAATACTATTATGGTGGATGAAGATTCTTCTTCAGGAGAAGAAATGATCATGGAAGAACCACTGGATGAAATAGAAGTCCATCAATCTCCTTCAGAGTTTGAAGCAAGACGTCAGACAATAGTTGATGATCTATTTGAAGTTAACCTCGGCTCTGAACAAGATCCAAGGCCAACATGTATCAGTACAGTAATGTGTAAATTTTTTCTGCGTGTCAAATTACCTCTATTGTTGTATGGAGTTTATTATTTTATGTTGCGAACTATCCTTCTAATCTGAGTAAACCCAGACTGTTAATTACCTTCCTAATTTGTGGAAGAACCTCTGATTAAGAAGAAGAATAAAGAAGAACAAATTTTGAATAAATTATTTGTATTTATTCAATGGGGTTGCCCAGATCCCATGTAGGCATTACAAGATACCTCATAGAAGTCTTTGTAAGAAAGAAAAAAAAAGAGGGGGCCATATTGGGGTTCACCTGGTATTCTCCATTGATGAGAGATCATTTTCCTTCTTGTTTGCTGATTCCTGACTTTTCTGCTTCAGGATTGGTTCCTCGTGTATTTTTCACGTGGTTCCTTCGTATTTCTGCTTTGTGGGAGTTTCTTGTGAGAAACTTCTTTTTTATAGTTTTTTTAGAGTCCTTTTTGGACTCCCCTTTGACTTCCTATCTTTTAGGAAATCAAAAGAGACCAACTCTCCTTAGAGAGAGCCATCTGTTGAAGACAGTTCGTTTCCCTTCTGTTGGAAAAACTTGGTACGCATGGGAGTTCTCTTTCTTGAAAGTCTCTAAATTGGTTTCCCCTTTTTGAGAAACCTGAGAATAAGGCTTTTCTTAAAAGAGGAAAAAGTCTTATCTCCCCAGAAAAGGGAAGAGATTACTTCCCCTTTCGAATAGGGTGCCATATGATACTCTATTACTTGAGGAAAAGAGGGGATCTCTATCTTGGGATCCCCCAAAGCTGGTAGAGAGTTCTCTTTTATCAGGGATTCTTTACCACATGGTAGTTAGTATCTGATTTCCCACTGGGAAAAGACTAACCTTGGTTAGTCTGCAAGTTGAAGGGGTGAGACCATGTGTCTCACCCGCGGCCTGGGTCAAGTCCACAACTTATTTGGGCTGTAGACTACGGTCTAACCTTAGTCCGTAGACCAACACAGGGTGGGACCATGGGTCCAGCCCTTCATCTGGGTTAAGTCCATGACCTTTTATGGTCATAGACTAGGCTAGTCATTGACTGGCCCACAGATCGACTCATAGAGTTTGTTCGCAGAGCTTGAATGGGGTCTGCCCGCAAGGGAAAATCCTAACCACTTGTCAGTCCCCTAAAAACTGACACAAAGGAGTATCTACGAGGCATTATTACCCTACTGCCAGCATTTAATGCTAGGCAAGCTGGCGGTAAGCTAGCCCTTGGCTAGCTGGTGCGTGTGCCTTTGGAATGTTTGAAGCTTAACCGCCCATTCTATGGGTGGTGATCCTATGTAGGCAGGTGCACCATGCACCTGCCTTGCGGCCGGTGAGATTTCATTACCCACAAATGCCCCTTAGGATCTGAACGACTGAGAATGGTTCAGCCATTTAGATCCTGCCATATGACAGTGAGCATGGGGAGGCTTATTGTCTCTCCACTAAGCAGGCTTTACCTTAGTAGATAGCCCACTATGAGGTATTGGGTTTCGCGAAACCCTCATGGTTTTGAGGAGTCCCCATAATGAGGGACTCCAATTGCCAAGGCAAAGTGGCTGGGGAAAATCCTAGCTATCTTAATCGTCCATTTCGAAATGGATGACCATAATTCTAATGAAGAGGGCCCCTATATAAGGGACCCTTAGCATTCGGGGAAGGTATTTTACCTTCTCCTTTTCTGAAATCATAGAGGACTCTAGTTTTTTCTTTCAGAGAAGAATTTTCCTTCTCTGATTCGATCATCCCACTAAAGGTATATTCGACCAACTTTCTGGATTTGAACAAAAGAAACCATTTCTTTTGGGTTTCTTGGCTTTATAGAAGAAAGGGATGACAAGCGTGTGATGCACTGTATAGTCGCTAAAACTGACGGTAACTGGATGTCGATTTCTTCATTCTACAACCCCAGCAGCAACACCATGATGTATTCAGCACCGGCATTGGTGGAGAAAGAAGCAGAGAAAAGCCAAATGTATTCGAAATTCGTGTTCGAGGACTACATGAAGCTTTACGCTGGCCTGAAATTCTAGGCCAAAGAGCTGAGGTTCGCGGCCATGAAGGCCATTGAAACTAATGTTGGTTTGGACCCTATTGCAACAGCTTAAGACCTTTATGAGGATAAAAGCAATGGTGTTTAGCATTATGTATGTTAAGAAGTTTATGTTTTGGTTAAAGCTAAGGTTGAGTTAGCAAAGGAACTTTTGCCCTTTGCTTTTTTGTAACGTTGGCTATTTTGTATTTTTGTGTTATTGTTGATTTGGACTTGTATGAGGTATTTGGCTAGCGGGAGTCTATGTTTGTGTATGTTTATTGTATGTAGAAACTTCGTATAACTTCCTTTTTTATCATTCTTAAAAAAAAAGAGAAAAAGGGATGAGGATTTTCCTCATCCAAAAGCTTCAGAATATCCTTCTGGGCATTTTGATAGGACTTTTGGTGCCATTACCAGAGTTCTAAGGTTTTCCGATGATGAAAACCTGAAGGGCCATCTAACAGATAACCTCCTGTCCGTAAAATTGTCTGTGGACTCATCTTACCCAAGGACCTTCGCCGCGGACTTTAATTTAGCATTCGTGCGTACTATACCTGCGGGTATTAATTGTTGCCCTCAGACATTTTTTCCGTAGACTGGGACTTTTTCCAAATTGATTAAGTCTAAAAGTTTGTCTGCGAACTTGAACTTTTCCAAATTTTGGTTAAGTCCAAAAGGTTGTCTACGGACAACAATTTTTTGATTTTTTTATCAGTAATTGATATATGTGTATCCTTATTGACCTTATACTCTTTTCTTTTGAAGAATGAACCTTCTATCACAACATACTTTGAGAAGGGATGTTATTGATTGATTCAAGATCAACGAAACCGGATCTGCCTTCATTTGTTATTTGGAGACTATAAGAGGTTTTATTGTTGATAAGACTGAAGTAATCGAGCTATGCGCCTTGGTAAAGTAGATAGCAGATAGCAATGCCTTAATGTTTTCTTGCAACCTTATCATCAGCCTAATGATAGAACGTCATAAGGACAAACTTGATATCTTGGAGCTTGTTAAGAGTTCAGGTGTTCTTGACGGTGAGCTTGAGCTTGTGCTAAAGGGAATACTCTGTATTCTACCCATTTGTCCCGACGAAGCCTGCCTGGGTTGTTTGATGCTACTGAACAACCTCCTCACTGATGTTGAGGGACATGCTTTTCAAGGTATTGCTTCTTTAGTTTTACAGCTTGCCGAGACTGACAATACTGAGAGACAATTCCGAGCTCTGCTTCCAAATATCATCTCTACTGCTATTGATGGGCTAGAATCCTCCCCTAGAGATGGATGCGTAACATCAACACCAAAGATGATGGTGAAAAATCAGTCACGGGAGGAATTCTATTCTGAATAGCGTCTACTAATATGGCATTTCGCCCTCGAACCTTATATTCAAGATACAGCTTTTTTAACTTAGTAGCTTGTTGGAGCTGATAACATGTGTTCTTAAGATACTGTTTGTTTAACTCAAGCTTGTTCGAGTTGATGACATGTTCTCAAGATACCGTTTGTTTAACACGAGTGAGTTTTCCAATTTATGTGGGGTTCCCTCATTTAGTTATCAATGAATAAAAGACTTTATTTTCCGTCTTGTGCTCCTCTCTCCCTTTTTAATGACGTGACTCCCTCTTTGTATCTCGACTTGCAATTTACGAGTGGATAGTTTCTGTTTATATCTAGGAATGTTTAGACTTGTAATTTGAGAACAAGTAGGTAGTTTTTGTTCATACAATTATACCTAGAAAGGTTTAGACCTGTAATTTGAGAACAAGTAAGTAGTTTCCGTTCATACCTAGGAAGGTTTAGACTTGTATTTTAGGGGCGAGTCTCTGAAAAATAATGAATCTTTTTAGCTTGTATTCAGGAGTCTGTCAAATTGCTCTAATTTATGCCTAACCTGACTCTTGGAATTTTAGTTTAGCGAGCTTTTTGTTGTCCTAATTTTTGCCTAGACTGACTCTTGGAATGTTAGTCTAGTGGACATTTTGTTTTTACTCTAATTTTGCCTAAGCTGTCCTTTCAGATTTTCTACTTTTGCGAGCCATTGGTGCTCTAATTTTTTTGCCTAAGCCCCCTTTCGGGTTTTCAACTTAGTGAGCTTTGTTACCCTAACTTTTGCCTAAGCCATTCTTTTGAATTTTCAACTTAGTGGGTATTTTGGTGCCCTAATTTTTGCCTAGACCGTCTTTTGAGATTTTGGTTTAGCGTGCTTTGAGAATCTTACATTGGTCGAGAGAGATACTCCGTTGTCTGTCTATTGCAATCAGCAAATGCTCTTCATTAGAGTGCATTCCCTTGATGATGAGAAGTCCCTCATTTGAATTTTTGTTTCTTCTTGGTGCATCAGGTAATAGTTTTCTTTGTTTCATCCATATTGAGGGACAATAACGATGATTTTGTATCCCAGGGGAATGTGTTCTTTAAGAAGAACTAGTTGAATCCAAGTTGATTTTCTCAGGCTGCCTACGTACTTATGATAGGATCATGCCAAACGTAGTTCAGGTGGGACATTTAGATTCATATTTTGAGAGTGAATAAGTAGTTTCCGTTCATACCGAGGAAGGTTTTGACTCCAGTCTTGTATCTTGAAGACTTTTGAAGCTTTGATTCGCATTTTGAGAGCGAATGTAGTTTCCGTTCATACCTAGGAGGGTTTAGAGTATCTTGAAGACTTTTGAAGATTTGATTCGTATTTTGAGAGTGAATATGCAATTTTCGTTCATATCTAGGAGGGTTTTAACTTCAGTCTTGTATTTTGAAGACTTTTGAAACTTTAATTCGTATTTTGGGAGCGAATAGACAGTTTCCGTTCATACCTAGGAGGGTTTCGACTTCGCTCTTGTATTTAGAGACTTTTAAAGCACGGTGAACAATTTTAGCTTGTATTTAGGAGCCTGTCAAATCGTTCTAATTTTTGCCTAGAGTTACTCTTGGATTGTTAGTCTAGCGAGCTTTTTATTGCCCTTATTTTTGCCTAGACTGATTCTGGGAGTGTTAGTTTAGCGGGCATTTTGTTTTGATTCAAATTTTTGCCTAAACCGCTCCTGACGGTTTTCAACCTTGCGAGTCATTGGCGCTTTAATTTTTGCTTAAGCCACCCCTTAGGGTTTTTGACTTAGCAAACATGATTTTGATTCAAATTTTTGCCAAAGCCATTTGTGAGCATGAGATTTTACTTTGCCTCACAAGTGAGGTATATTATGAGTTGCCACCTATTAATTCAGAAGGGATAAGTCCCTAGGTTGTGGATAAGGTCTTGGTCTACGTGAGAGTTCTAGGTAAGAGGTTCTGTTAAATCCTAGGAAAGGTGTTAGTCACCCAAAACCCCCATTTTATAATGGTTCCTTACTCTCTAGGTGTATACTAAATTAAAGTCAAGATTATTCAAATGCCTAAGTGATTAGGATATTGCTAACCCAAGAAAGAAAAGCTAACTAGGGTTGAACCCAGGTGGGGTTGCCTACGTACTCACGAGGGTGAGATCAGACCGAGCGTAATTCTGGCATATGAGCACGTGCCAAGGCTAAGGGATGTGTGTGTGTGCACCGGAGTGGCTAAGGGTCTAGATTGGAGGTTAGGGTTTGGTTGGCCGGGTTGGTCAAGTGCATGGTTTTGGGCTCGGTAGGCCAAGGGTTAGTCCCGTAGACTAAGAATTAGTCCGGAAGACTAGGGTTAGGCCCAGTAGGCCTAGAAGTAAGTCCGGTAGACTAGATTTAGACCCAGTAGGTGAAGGTCAGATTTAACCATGGTTAGGATTACTAACCCCAGTTGAGGGCAACAAGGTTAGGCCCGGTAGGCTAAAAGAGATTTAACCAGAATTAGGATTGCTAACCGGGGTTAAATGAGAAGTCGACCATGGTTAGGGCTGCTAACCATTGTAAAGGAGTCCAAAGCAACACATTTTGGTCTCTTTGCAATTTCAGAAAGATTTTGGCATTTTCCATATTTTTTCCAAGGGTTCAGGGAGTCTTAACCATGGTTAAAAGTTAATCAGAGTTGAGTTTGTTAGACATGATGCCCAGAAAAGTCATTTAGATTGTTAGTGTCACGCCCCAAAATAACCCCTAGGAGTTAAGGGATACTTTAGAGGTGACTACGTGTACCTGCCAAACCATCCTGTAATGCAAGAGGCTAAACATAATATAATACAATGATAATCAGAGCGCGGGAACTAAACATAAGTGCGGAAGCATGAGCCAACTTTTTCTTTTCTTCTATTACTCCATATAGTATTCCAAGTTAACATATACTAAATACAATCAAAGTAAAGGTGGACATGCCCACCTATCAAAATACAAAAAGGAACTCTCTAACACTCTCCTCTCAACAGTAGTCGAGGTATGGCCACACATCCAAGTCCCCATCCTCTTGAGACTGCCATGGGATAGGTGGCTCCCTCTCCTCTACATACTCCTCCTCGACCCAAGGCTCGGGGTCGAGGACATCCATAGTACCTGCCGACATAAAAGTACGGCTGAGCATGGAATACTCAGCGAGTACAAACTACTAGCTAACCATAACAATAGCGAAAGCATAACAACAGTGAGCAATACAAGATATTAATTTAAAGCAATAGTGAAAGCATAAGATACATAGCCATATCTTGACATGCGTATATGAATGCAAAAACCTCGGTAAAACTCATATATGTGTGTCGTGTCTTGTCTTGTATTTCATGTCTTGATTTGTTCTTGACTTGTATACTTGTGAGCCAGAGGCTAGCACCCTTCCTTGGGCTACCAACCTCCTTGTCATGTTCTTGTTCCATTTCTCTTGTGAGCCAGAGGCTAGCACCTTTCCTTGGGCTACCAACCTCCTTGTCATGTTCTTGTTCCGTTTCTCTTGTGAGCCAGAGGCTAGCACCCTTCCTTGGGCTACCAACCTCCTTGTCATGTTCTTGTTTCCTTTCTCTTGTGAGCCAGAGGCTAGCACCCTTCCTTGGGCTACCAACCTCCTTGTCATGTTCTTGTTCCGTTTCTCTTGTGAGCCAGAGGCTAGCACCCTTCCTTGGGCTACCAACCTCCTTGTCATGTTCTTGTACCGTTTCTCTTGTGAGCCAGAGGCTAGCACCCTTCCTTGGGCTACCAACCTCCTTGTCATGTTCTTGTTCCATTTCTCTTGTGAGCCAGAGGCTAGCACCCTTCCTTGGGCTACCAACCTCCTTGTCATGTTTTCTCTTGCATTTCACTTGTGAGCCAAAGGCTAGCACCCTTCCTGGGGCTACCAACCTCCTTGTCATGTTCTTGATTCATTTCATATACAATACAATCTTGGAAAAACCCGGTTTCATGCATGCATGCGTGCTTGTGTGCTTGTCAATAGTGGTAATCATGATGACATACTTGAATGGGCGGATCACATGACTATGGCATTTCAATCCTTAACATAGTGGTATGAAAATTTAAGCAACATATAGCACATTTGAGCAATTTATCATTTCTAAGAACATTTACACAATTTCTATTTCCATTTTCTTCATTAAGTCCATTTATCCCTTGTTTAGTCATTTTATCAAACACCCGGTGGGCCACATTTCTTAGTCCTTCCATTTCCCTTATTTAGTGCGTATTTTTCATCAAGACATCAAGGTACATTCGTTATTTGTAAAGTGCCCATCTTCCATTTTCCTTTTCACACATCACACAACATCCATACGGCATCCAATCGCCTCAATCGACATCCCATCCACACATTTATTCCATTCCCTTATCTTGTTTATATTTGTTGAGTTAATGCAATGCATAGGGAAGGAAAAGCATAATATATATAATCACCATTTACACTAGAAAACCTAGGTTATTGCTAGGGAAAGTTAGTAGGGTGTACTAACCTTAGATCAAGGTTTGATCTTGAAGAAACCTTGAAATAGAAGCTCTATTTGGAAGGAGGAAGCCTTTGCTTGAAGGGGACTTGAGTTGGGGGAAGAAACCTCTTTCAAAACGTGAGTGAGTGCTGCCCTAGCTTGGAGAATGCACCTCCACACGAGCTTGAGTTGAAATCTTGAAGAAAACGTGCTTGGGGACGATCTAGGGTCTTCACCCCTTTGATTTCTTCTCCAAAAGCAACCTAGGTTTAGGAAACCCTTTTCTCTTCTCTCTTATCTCCCAAATCTCTCTAAGTATAGTGAATGATGCCCTAAGGCTCGGGCAAGCCTTAAGGAGAAAGGGTTTAACCCCCAAAAGACGATAAAGCCCTTACTGAAATTTCTGCAAAAACGCGAAGACCGAGCGATCGGTGGTTATGACCGATCGATCGGTTGCCTACCGAGCGATCGGTGTTCTTGACCGAGCGACCGGTCAAAAACATGCTCTCTGGAAAATTTCCCCATACAAAATTTCTGACCGTGCGATAGCTACCGATCGATCGGTTATGGACCGATCGATCGTTGACTGGACCGAGCGATCGGTCTTCTGTATGTCTGGACTGTTTTGACCATATCTTTTGACTCGCTTGTCGGATTTCGACGATTCAACTTGCGTTGGATCCGTCTTTCGAAAACGAACATTTCTGACGTTTCGGAATTTCCGATTTCTCCCTTATTTATTAATTAGGCTATAAAAACGGCCAATTAGCTATGAAGGTGGTATTCATTAAGGATGAAAAAGTCTGGGGTGCTACAGTTAGATTCTTATTAATTTGATTAATAAAGACTTCTTCTTTATCTATTGTGTATTCATTATATGTAATTGACCATGATCATGAGATGATCTATACGATATAAGATATCGACAAAGGTCCTTAGGATATATTGTAGGAAAGTTATGTGATTAGATTATCACAGGTAGATATAACTTTCCAGTTATTTATACCTTATATAGTCATAGCTAAGGGAGAAGCTGGGCACTTCACTTATATGGCTGCCACTATGCTAAGATGTTCTCAATAGTTGAGATGTAGTTCTATCTCGAACTATTGTAGTGGAGACTACACATCAGCATATGGGTGCTTAAATGTACACTGACTGATTACATTTAATGAGAGACCTCTTGCATAAACATACTATCAGATAGTTGGTGTCTTATTCACATTGAATAATTTCAATGATCTGTAGATCTGATGAGTTCATTTATAACTGAACAGTAATCTGACTGTTTTGATTCCACTAAAGTATTCTCTACCTTAGGGAATACGATACAGTGACAGTTGGATAATTAGAAAGATATTTGAGTCATAATGAATTTCAAACAAGAAATCCATACTCATTAATTTGAAAGATTATCCAAGTTCCGAGTAAAACAGTTGATTAAGCTTAAATCTTGTGCAGGTAATTGAAACAAAAACAAGTTTGAAATATATATTTTAGTTAAAATATATTATACATACAAAATGTTTTTCTCAAAATGTTTTACATGAGAAAATGTTTCTCATGATTTAATCAGAAATCTTGGAAACCCGGATGATGTGCAATGGGCTATAAGTTAGATAGTATATATAATCTCGAAGGCCCATTAGGAATAATGTAATTGGAATCATCAATTGAATTAAAAAGTTCATGTGGCGGGATCTGTATTGGTTAATGTTCATACACTAGGATTCAATTGCAACATGAATATCTCACGTTACTTGCAATTCCGATGTAATTCCTGGTTAGGGTCAATGTGATAACATTGGGTAAGCCAGGGTAAGAATGTCCCAGAGCAATCTGTGAAGATGCTCACATAAGAAATACAAGCTCATAAATTGATTAAAAGTTAATCAATTATTTAAATGATTAAACGTTAATCATTTATTAAATAGATTAAAAGTTAATTTATGGTTTAAAATAATTGTTAATTTAAATCTAGGGATTATATTAATAATTATTTAATTAACCTAATTAAAGGGGAAATGGGTTTGATCTATATCCATAAACCCATAAAGATGGACCTTTAATATGGGCCCAAACCCATGGGTTTAAACCCTAGGGTGGGGTGCCCACTTTAGTTCTCCTAATTGGATTAGGATATGGTTACTTGAATAATTATTGAATAATAACTCTATTAATCATGGAATTATATTCCAATTGTTGGAATGTAACAAGGATTAAGATAAGATGGAATTGGATCCAAACTAGGAGTGCTAAACTCCCCAAAGCTCATGCTCCCCTCTTGGCTCACGCCTCCTTTGGTTGTGGTCTCCTAGTTTGACTAGGATTCCTCCCTTTTGTTGGTTATTGACTAATCTCCTTATGTAAGGAATCCCCTTTGAAAAAGGACTCTTTAGTTAGTAGGATTACTATAACTAAAAGTAGTTATAGATAAACTAGGAGTTTAATTAATTAATAGTAAGAGTTATTATTAATTAATAATTCCTAAGGGATAAAGTGTAATTGGATTAGGATTAAGATATGATCTAAATCCTATAAATACCCCAACACTCCTTGACCATAAATGAAGATTCTCCAGAATTTTTTCTCACTCTCTCCTCCTCTCCAAAACCGTGAGCCCCTAGGGAGAGTCTCTAGGGATTTTCGTGAAGCTTTAAGGGTGCTCCAAGTTAGGTTCTTCAATTCTAGGGTTTTGAACCTTAGGGTTTTGGGTGATAGAAAGTCTACACCAACACTCCATCTTCTTCCTCTTGCTTCATCAATTCCAAAGAGAGATTGTAAAGCTTCATGGGGAAAGCGAAGAACAAGGATCGAGCTTCGAGTATTTCTTCAAGAAATCTCTATAAAAAGTTCTAACGTTTCGAGTGGATTTAGCTTCACCGGTGAACATCATTCACCGAAGTAATATGACTAAAACGAGTAGATAATTTTAGTTGCTTTCTATGGTGTAATGATCATCGAGATCCAGTTTCCGCATATTTGTTTTTATCCGGATCCCCTTTCAAGTGGTATTAGAGCTTATGGTTAGGGAGTATTTTTTGTTTATTTTAATATGATAATTAAATAGATGATTTAATTCATGAGATGAATTTAATTTAGATCTATTTAATAATGCTCATAGTTTTTGAATTTTATTTGTTCATGAGATGAATAAATAAATAATTATTTTATTATTTTATCGAATGAGATTTTATAATGATAATTAAATAATCTTAAAAACTAGTATTATATGTGATATAATTATTTTTGAAATAAATAGTTTATTTTGAAATTCCTTTTAAATGATTTGATCATTTAATATATTTAATTGTTTAAAAATAATTAATGAATAATTTTTCTTATAAATAGAATTTATTTGAAAATTTTAAAAACCCTATTTTATGATGAGATTATATTTTGGATTTTTGATTCTCTTAATTTTTTATTTTGATCTTGGATAATAGTACAACCAATCTTGGATAATAGTACAACCAATCTGTATGAAAGGATCTTGCATTCGAGAAAGGATATTGCATTCAAGTAAGAAATAAAATATTGTAGAGATTTATGAAAATTCTATCTTATATTTAAAAAAATAATTTTTTGAAAATTGTTTTATGAAAAATACAATAGTTTTATTCTCCGGGGTTTGATCTATATAAGATATAGATTTAATCAAGCAAATTGATAATTGTTCTAAAATTGTAAATCTTTTAAAAATAAGAAAAAATACTCCATCACCATGTTGCATTTATATTATATGAGATTATAATTATGGGTCAAATTTTTGCTATATGATAAACTATTTATCATGCATTCATATTAGAGGATAATATGTAGTAGGTTTTGACAATCTGTAAAGGGTAGATTCATTCGGTTTGTCTAAAAAGGGCGAATGGAATATTGGTTTCCCTAATGCCATTTAAATTCTGTATAATGCATTGGTGGACATGCTGCAAAGGTGGATACTGCGATGTGATCTCAATGAGATGATAAAGGAAGGGATCACAAAGGATTTTGCGAGTTACCTTTATTCTTATATCATTCTCTTGCATCCATGCATTTTAATTTTAACTGACCCATAACGATTAATCTCGTATATTATTGTTTTATTATCATGAGATGATAATTGCTGTGTCTTTTATCATGAGATGATATCTGTTTTAATTTGTTTAATTATTCTGTTGAAATAATTGCCCTTATATATCATGTGTATATAAGACTGGGGACAAGTCCCTAAGTATTATGATCTTCTGCCATACACTATGTGATCTTATAGTGGGGAGTGTGAGTAGACTGACAGGCCAAAGCCGGGCCCAATCCCTCTCACCTATGTGAGAATATGGTGAAAATTGTCTAAGCAAATAGTGGGAGCAGTAATGCCAAAGCCTGAGCTTTCGCTAGGTGTTTATTAGGTTCATAGTAGGTGGGCACATGAATAAGAGATTATATACAATAACGCCAAAGCGTGAGTATAACATTCCTTATAGATCAGATAGTAGATCGAATGCTCTAAAATTCACAAAATGAGATCTATGAAAATGGAGAAAATAGTTTCTATCTGCTTATTCAAGGCGATGTGATATTGTGCCCAAAGGTAGGATTACATAAGCCAGTGTCTAGGTATTCGATGCCAATTGATTCTTCCCAAATTGGCAATACCATTAGAAACAGACCTATAATCTAATAGGTATTAATGAATACAATAGATCTTTAATACTATCTTATTTGTGATTTGATTAGATCATGATAGGCCTACACCCATTGACTGAAATTCTTCGTGATGAAAAGTTAGTCGGAACTAACTATGTAGACTGGAAAAGAAAGATTAGAATAGTATTTGCCGCTGATAACCTTGACCTATGTCTTAAGACAACTAAGCCCGAAATTCCTCCAAATGCTTCACCGGCCCAAAAGGCTGAGTTAGAGCAATGAGAGAGGTCTAATCAGATGACCAAGTGTTACATACTGGCTTCGATGTCTAACATTTTGCAAAGCAAGCATGAACACATAGATAAGACTTTTGACATTTTGCAAAACCTTCATGAGATGTTTGGTGAGCAAAGTAGGTCAGCTTGACATGTAAAGTTGAAATCCCTTGTTAACACCAAGATGGATGTGGGAACTCCAGTCCATGAGTACATCATGAAGATGATGAGCTTATTAAATGAGCTGGAGATTCTTGGTGGAGAGATGGATACCATCACTCAGGTTGACATTGTTCTATAGTCACTCCCTTCGTCCTTCAATACGTTCGTGTTAAATTATAATATGAACAAGAGTGAAATGTCACTAAGTGAGCTTATGAACTCACTTGTGGCTGTAGAAGATTTGATCAAAAAGTCAACTAAGGGTCAAACTTTAATCGTCGATAAACTTGATACCTCCAAGAGATCTAAAAAGTTTAGAAAAGGGAATAAAGGCAAAGGTAAATATGAAGACAATAAGGGTAAGGCAAGAGTTGCCAAAGGTTCTTCAGGAAAAGATGGCAAGGAAAACAAAGATAATGGAAAGTGTTTCTACTGTGGTAAAATAGGCCACTGGAAGAAGAACTGTAGGACTTATCTCGCAACTCTTAAGAAGGGTAGCGGCAAAACTCAAGATATGAGATGCTTTGAAGTATTGATTACTGTTGAGTCAAACTTTCTAGATGGTCCTCCTAACTCATGGTGCGTGGATTCTGGATCCACTTACATGTTTGTAATTGTTTGCAAGGGTTCAAGGAAACCAGAAAGCTGATCAAACAGAAGCAGAAGCTTAAAGTTGGCTTGGGTGCAAATATTGTAGTGAAGTCAATTGGCTTGTTTACTCTTTATTTACCTAATGAAAATTTTAGAAGACTGCTTTTATGTGCCTTCTGCACATCATAATTTGATTTCAGTATCTAGACTTTTATTTTGTGGATTCTCTATCAATTTTAATTCAATTGTTGAAATTAAGAAAGATGGAATGATCTTGATTACTGGTAATCTCATTAATGGTCTTTATTTAATATTTCCTTTGATAAATAATGAATGTCTGCAAAGTGACAATGTCTCATCATCTAGAATGTCTGGAATGAAGAGACATTTTACTGAGTCTACTTATCTTTGGCATAAGAGACTTAGTCACATTAATCTTGATAGGATCAAAAGGTTGGTAAAAGATGGTCCCCTTGAATTCCTCAAGGTCGAACCACTCCTTACTTGTAAGTCTTGTCTCAAAGGGAAGATGACCAAGAAGCCTTACCTTAAAAAGGTAGGAAGAGCCGAAGAAAAGTTAAGACTCATATATAGTGATGTATGTGGTCCATTTAATATTGTTGCATGAGGGCAATACCGGTACTGTGTAACATTTACCGATAACTATTCCAGATGTGGATATTTCTATTTGATGCAACACAAATCTGATACATTTAAAAAGTTCAACGAATTCAGATTAGAAGTTGAGAATCAAACAGACAAATCCATAAAGACAGTTCGATCAGATCGAGGTGGTGAATACCTCACCAATGAGTTTATGGATTACTTAAGGGATAGTGGGATTATCTCACAATGGACAAGTCCTTCCTCTCCTCAACAAAATGGTGTTTATGAAAGAAGAAACCGGACCTTATTAGATATGGTTCACTCTATGATGAGCCATGCCGATGTACCTTCCTATCTTTGGGGATATGCTTTACAAACTGCCATTTACATTCTGAACCAGGTTCCATCTAAGTCTATTCCTGTTACACCCTATGAATTGTGGATTGGGCGAAAACCTAGTTTACAACATCTAAGGGTATGGGGTTGTCCTGTGCATGTTCGCAAACTCGAACCCACTAAGTTGGAACATAGAACAGAAAAATGAAATTTTGTAGGATATCCAAAATAAACTAAGGGTTTCTATTTCTACTCCAAGGTAGACCAAATAATAATTGTTAGGCATCATGCCACTTTCTTGGAAGAAGAAATTGATTTTCTTAAGAAGGTTGAATTTTGTGAGATGAAAGATAACAAAGCCAGTGTCCAAAATGAACCTAATCCTTCCACTATTAATTCTTCTAATTTTGTTCCACCGGGAAAGTCTGAAAGAGTTTCTAGACCACTAGATAGACTTCAGTATTAGAATAATGAGGTTTATCTAGTTTGTCACGACCCGACTTAAACTTAATATTTCACTAATGAAATTTAAGTGTAAATCCGACCGTAAGATCCTCTTTTCTCATATATTGTGGAAGCGTAAAATACCAAGGGAATTTAAAATTTTTAAACCCTTCTTTTCTTTCCATTCGCAATAGCCTTCATATTATGTCCATAATTAAAGTTAAGGTTCACATAACCAAATTAATTACATCAAAATGAACATATAACAGTATAATCAAAAGCGACTCCGTCCTTCCTCGAACGTCACTTTTAAGTTGTTCTTTCACCGTTCATCTGGTGACATAAAAGGTCAGTGAGCTATGAAGCCCAATAAGAATATTCAATAACATTATGCTAGATAATAAAATAGAATAAGCATAATATAACATTTAATAATAATTTTTCATCAGAATATATTATTAACAATTTTTCAGTATTCCCTTCGTCATTTCTTTTAAACATATTTTACTTGGATCCAATTTATCTTAATCCTGTCTTCCAAGATAATTGCCGATAGGTACACCTCTTTAGGCTCAATCCCTTATTGAGTTTTCATTGACCCATCCTGAGTTTTTGTTTGCCGAACAGCCTTCCTAATCCACACAATTATCTTGAGACCTTTTAAGATAAACATTATTTTATCTTATCCTACCTCTTTAGATAATCGCCGATAGGTACACCTCTTTAGGCTCAATCCCTCATTGAGTTTTCATTGACCCATCCTGAGTTCTTGTTTGCCGAACAGTCTTCCTATTCCGCACTATTATCTTGAGGCCTTTTTCTAAATAAACCTTATTTTATCTTTTCATTATTATCTTATTTCTACCTCTCTAGATAATCGCCGATAGGTACACCTCTTTAGGCTCAATCCCTCATTGAGTTTTCATTGACCCATCCTGAGTTTTTGTTTGCCGAACGGCCTTCCTATTTCACACTATTATCTTGAGGTCTTTTTAAGATAAGTGTATTTATCTTTTCTTAATCTTTTCATTCCTATCTTATTCCACCTCTCTAGATAATCGTCGATAGGTACACCTCTTTAGGCTCAATCCCTCATTGAGTTTTCATTGACCCATCCCGAGTTCTTGTTTGCCGAACAGCCTTCCTATACTACACTATTATCTTGAGGCCTTTAAGATAAGGGTATTTATCTTTTCCCTGCCTTCTCATTAAGACATTTTAAGATAATATTTTCATATACATCATAACATTATGATTGTATAACTTTGATTCTAATTATCTTTATTATAGCTATCTCATGACTATAATTTCATAACTTAGAATCATCATTTTCCATACTTTAATTACATCCATTTCCTTATTATAGCATGTAATATATGTATAAAATGTAACATACTATTATAGTATCATCATTCTATCTCATTAACATGTTACATAATATCTTCTTATTATTTTTCCAGCAATTCCATATAAAATTATTAAACTATTTTTCTTAAGAATTTCAATACAATATCATCATATCATTCAACATTTTACCATAGTATTATCATACTAATTTCTAGTATTCCTTATACTATTTTCTAGAAATTTAACATAGTAATACCATGCTATTTTCCAGTATTTCTTATACTAATTTTAGAAATTTAACATAGTAACACCATACTATTTTCCAGTATTTCTTGTACACCATACTATTTTCAAGAATTTTATCATAGTAACACCAAACTATTATCCATAAATATAGTAGGATATTCATCATTTTTACTAACCTTCATTCTAAAATATCATCTAAAATAATATCACCGAATATCACTTACACTTTTTACCGAAACCGAAGTAGGGCTTAGCACGATCCCTTTCTTCTTTCCTTTCTTTCTTTCTTCTTTTTCTCTTTCTTTCCCCTTTATTTTATTCTTCTTTCTTTCCTCTTTTTCTCTTTCCTTTCTTTCTTCTTTCTTTCTTCCTTTTCTCCCTTGCTCTCTAACTATTCCCTCATGGTTTGGACGTTCACTTGGAGTGAGGCACAAGGGTTGGGTGTGTGGTATATATAGGCAAAGGGTCATGGCCTATAATAATTATTGGTTCCCACCCCTTACTTACCCATGGTTCAGAAATTGGAAGATTCACTTCACCATTCCTAACCGTATTCATGTATACATTAATTAAGTTCATGGGTTAGGTTCATGAATCCTATTAATCCATGAATACATTAATTACTAAGTTCATGAATCACTAATTTAGATTTAAGGATCTTATAAATTCATGAATATATTGCCTAGGTTCATAGACTAAATTCATGTATAAATTAATTTAGACTCATGGTTAGGTTCATTAACCAAAGTGGTTAAATCTCAAGATACCCAAGGGGTGGGCGTGAACTACTCTCAATGTTGTGAGACATTTGTTCAATCTCTCTTATGTTCTTAGTGAATTGAACATGATTAAATCCCTTATTCTCTTTTTACTTTTCTAGGATAATGCACTTGATTTAATAACCTTATCTTGTGATATTTCTCACATACTCCCCATCTTGGATGTTCCACTTGAGGTATTGCCATGTGGCACTTGCCACATGTCATCATCTTAACTTATGTTAAATTCATATATTTCTCATTAATGAGTTCATGCTACTAACTAACTAACTAACTAAGGTGAGGTATCAACCTTAGTTGACAATAGGTGGGCGTGAGCATAGTTATAGGCATGACAATTTGATTCATCCCACTTATATTTTCTTAACTCATCATTATTCATGATTATCTCATTCATGATTAACTAACCATTGTGGGTGTCACCCTAGTTAACATAGGTGGACGTGAATACTTTCCATGTTAAGAGACCTTTGGTCTTCCTCCTTCTTTGGTTCATGGACCTCTTAAATGAAGGTGCCATGTGGCACTAGATTCTCATGATTGAATCATGAACGTCCATCACAAGTGTGGTGATTAATGCTCTAACCCGTGATTAATTCATGATATATACCTCCTTTAATCACTTGGACGTCTCCCCTAGGATGTTGCCATGTGGCATTTGTCCTCTATACTCCAATCTTGTGGAGATCATTCCACTTGTTAACATGATATTCTTTTAGTCCATTATTAACTTATCATAGTTAATTGACTAACCGTAGTTAATCTTGGACGTCACTTTATGTAGTGTTGACATGTGGCACTTGCCACATGTCCTCATCTTAACTTATGATCATCATAACTTTAAATTGATCATAGATTCTCCTTAATCTCTTGATCGATTCCTCTAGGATATTGCCACGTGGCACTTGCCACATGTCATGATCTTAACCCTTGACTTTTATACATGTATTAATTTGAGCTTAGTACATAGTATATACTCATATACTATAAGCAGTATAATTTATATGCTTAAATGGTGATAAGGATTACCCAATATTCAATCATTTATTGAATATATATAATATTTTTATTTAAAAAATATTCGGGTCGTCACATAGTTACCCTGATGATGAGGATACGGATCCTAATACTTATCAGGAAGCTACATTAGATGTAGATTCATCTCAATGGAATAATGCCATGAATGCTGAAATAGATTCCATGTATGACAATGGCGTCTAGACTTTAGTAGATCCACTAGATGGTATAAGGCCAATTGGATGCAAATAGATTTACAAAAGGAAGAAGGGTGTTGATGGAAACGTGGAGACCTATAAACCTAGACTTGTTGCAAAAGGTTACACTCAAAATCAAGGAGTTAATTATGAGGATACCTTATCACCAGTAGCTATGCTCGAATCCATAAGGATAGTGCTAGCTATAGTTGTACACCATGACTATGAGATATGACAAATGGATGTCGAAACTGCTTTCCTTAATGGAATGTTAGATGGAGACATATATATGAAGCAACTAGAGGGATTCATTGCTCTTAACCAAGAGAACATGGTATGCAAGCTCAACAAGTCGATATATGGTTTAAAACAAGCTTCCAGAAGCTGGAACCAAAGATTTGATTTTTCGATCAAAGAATTTGGATTCCAAAAGAATTTAGAAGAATCTTGTATATACAAGAAGAATAGTAGGAGAGCGATAGTATTCCTAATTCTTTATGTAGATGACATCTTACTCATTGGAAATGATGTAGGGATGTTGTCATCAATCAAGATATGGTTTTCTCAGCATTTCTTAATGAAAGATTTGGGAGAGGCATCCTATATTCTCTGAATAAAGATTCTGAGAGATAGAAAATGTTGAATGTTGGGATTGAGCCAAACTTCCTATATAGACAAGATTTTGTCCATGTACAGTATGAGTGATTGTAAGACAACACTCATTCCTTTTAGACATGGTGCTACTTTGTTTAAAAAGATGGCCCCTACATTAGCTGATGAGATCAAGTAGATGAAGAGGTGTCCTTGTGCTTCGACAGTTGGGAGCCTCATATATGCCATGTTATGTATTAGACCGGATATCTGTCATGCAGTGGGAGTTGTTAGTCGGTTCCAAAGCAATCCAAGCATTAGATAATTGGACTGCTGTGAAGCACATCATGATGTACTTGAAAAGGACTAGTGATTATGTGCTTGCTTTTCACTTCAAGGAAATACCTTCTCATTAATGAGATTATTCAGAGATAAGGCAAAATATTATTGTCCCAAAGATTAGGTCTCAACTTAATGTTGCTGACCCGATGACTAAGGCTTTATCAGATAAAGTATTTGTAACACACTTAGATAGTATGAGATTGAAATCTATGACACAACGACTTTTAGGGCAAGTGAGAGATTGTTAGACATGATGCCCAGAAAAGTCATTTAGATTGTTAGATTCTTATTAATTTGATTAATAGAGACTTCTTCTTTATCTATTGTGTATTCATTATGGGTAATTGACCATGATCATGAGATGATCTACACGATATGAGATATTGACAAAGGTCCTTAGGATACATTTTAGGAAAGTTATGTGATTAGATTATCACAGTCAGATATAACTTTCCAGTTCCTTATACCTTATATAATCACAGCTAAGGGTGAAGCTGGGTACTTCACTTATATTGTTGCCACTATGTTAAGATGTTCTCAATAGTTGAGATGTAGTTATAGCTCGAACTAGTGTAGTAGAGTCACACATCAGCATATGGGTGCTTAAATGTACACTGACTGATTGCATTCAACGAGAGACCTCTTGCATAAATATACTATCAGATAGTTGGTCTCTCATTCACATTGAACAGTTTCAATGATCCTTAGATCTGATGAGTTCATTTATAACTGAACAATAATCTAACTGTTTTGATTCCACAAAGTATTCTCTACCTTAGGGAATTTAATACAGTGATAGTTGGATATTCAGAAAGTTGTTCGATTCATAATGAATTTCAAACGAGAAATCCATACTCATTAATTTGAGAGATTATCCAAGTTCCGGGTAAGACAGTCGATTAAGCTTAAATCCTGCACAGGTAATTTTGAAACAAAAACAAGTTTAAAATAGATATTTTATTTAAAATATATTATACTTACAAAAGGTTTTTCTTAAAATGTTTTACATGAGAAAATGTTTCTTATAGCTTAATCAGAAGTCTTGGAAACCCGGATGATGTGCAATGGGCTATGAGTTAGATAGTATAAATAATCTTGAAGGCCCATTAGGGATAATGTAATTAGAAGGATCAATTGAATTAAAAAGTTCATGTGCCGGGATTCGTACGGGTTAATGTTCATATACTGGGATTCAATTACAACATGGATATCTCACGTTACTTGCAATTTCGATGTAATTCTTGTTTAGGGTCAATGGGATAACATTGGGTAAGCCAGGGTAAGAATGTCCCAGAGCAATCGGTGGAGATGCTCACATAAGAAATACAAGCTCATAAATTGATTAAAAGTTAATCAATTATTTAAATGATTAAATGTTAATCATTGATTAAATAAATTAAAAGTTAATCTATGGTTTAAATTAATTGCTAATTTAAATCTTGAGATTATATTAGTAATTATTTAATTAACCTAATTAAAGGGGAAATGGGTTTGACCCATATCCATAAACCCATAAAGATGGACCTTTAATATGGGCCCAAACCCGTGGGTTTAAACCCTAGGGTGGAGCGCCCACTTTAGTTCTCCTAATTGGATTAGGATATGGTTACTTGAATAATTATTGAATAATAACTCTATTAATCATGGAATTAAATTCCAATTGTTGGAATGCAGCAAGGATTAAGATAAGATAGAATTGGATCCAAACTAGGAGTGCTAAACTCCCCAAAGCTCACGCCCCGCTCTTGGCTCTTGCCCACCTTTGGTTGTGGTCTCCTAGTTTGACTAGGATTCCTCCATTTTGTTGGTAGTTGACTAATCTCTTTATTTAAGGAATCCCTTTAGGAAAATGACTCTTTAATTAGTAGGATTACTATAACTAAAAGTAGTTATAGATAAACGAGGAGTTTAATTAATTAATAGTAAGAGTTATTATTAATTAATAATTCCTAAGGGATAAGGTGTAATTAGATTAGGATTAGGATATGATCTAAATCCTATAAATACCCCAACACCCCTTGACCATAAAGGAAGATTCTCCAGAATTTTTTCTCACTCTTTCCTCCTCTCCAAAACCGTGAGCCCCTAGGGAGAGTCCCTAGGGATTTTCGTGAAGCTTCATGGGTGCAAGTTCGGTTATTCAATTCTAGGGTTTTGAACCTTAGGGTTTTGGGTGATAGAAAGTCTACACCAACACTCCATCTTCTTCCTCTTGCTTCATCAATTCCAAAGAGAGGATTCTAAAGCTTCGTGGGGATAGCGAATGTAGAGGCCCAGAATTCGGGTTCACTGATCAGGTGAATAGTGCCCATGGACAGTGCAGGTAAAGGCCTAAAGCCTTCCATCTTGTTCTTGGTTGTATGGTGAGTCAAGTAAGGGTTTTAGGTGCGTGTGTTGAGGCTCAACAAGAGAGTGTGGAGATACTCCAAGTGGATAAAAGTAAGGGTAGTAAATACCCTAAGTGCTTAAGCGATGGTTGTGAATAGTGCTATGAAGAGTGCTAGTACACGAGGCATACAGAGGTCGGGGCCTCTCATGCATGTTGGTGGGTGTTCAATGATCACCAAGGTGGTTCAAAAACATATGGTGGAAAGTGTCATGAGGTGTGAGTAGGGTGTTGGTGTCGCGACCCAAAACCCACCCTAGGAGTTAGAGTGAACTTTGGACGACTAATCATGACTTACATGACTTGCTTGACCAAAATAACTTGCACAAGACCCACAGAGCATACACAATAGAGGACAATAATAGTGGAAATATAAACTATAAAGCACAACGGAAGACTTAACCAAAAACCTCTATGTGTATATACATATACATAATCCAAGTTTAAACAAGAAGAAAATATACAAAAGAAAGTGTGGACAGGCCCGCCAAAATACATGAATATATCTCTCTCAACTCACCCATAGCGATTCACTCAGAATCTACCACCTCTAATAATAACCCTCGACCGGAGGATCCTCCACAGGCTCCTCAACGTACTCCTCCTCCACCCATGGACCAAGAGTACAGACATCAAATGGAGCAGTAGTTCCCTCAGAACCTGCCGATATAAACGTACGGCTGAGCATGGAATACTCAGCGTGTACCAAATGCTAACCAACAGTCATAGTACAGCAATAATGATATAGATATATAAAGCAAGAAGCAGTTAATCTCATAACAGGAAAGTAAAGCAGTTTATAATCATGCTTGCATTTTTGTAAAAGCCGATAAAACCCTTGAAAACATCGTGCACTTGACTTGACTCAAATTGCCCTTTTTGTGCTTGAAAACTTGTCTTGTCGTTTTGTCGTATCATGTCGTGTCATGCGTGTCATGCCATGTCATGCTTGCTTGAAAAATAAACTACTTGTGAGGGAAGGGAGGCCCTTCTTCCTAAATGCTCATGCTTGCCATGTCATGTTCCATGCTTGCTTAGAAAATAAACTACTTGTGAGGGAAGGGAGACCCTTCTTCCTAAATGCTCATGCTTGCCATGTCATGTTCCATACTTGCTTGGAAAGTAAACTACTTGTGAGGGAAGGGAGACCCTTCTTCCTAAATGTTCATGCTTGCCATGCCATGTATCATGCTTGCTTGGAAAGTAAACTACTTGTGAGGGAAGGGAGACCCTTCTTCCTAAATGCATGTAACTTGCCATGTCATGTTCTTGCCAAAAGGGAGGTAAAACATATCGTAGGATATGTCCCACCTCTAATTCTCATTCTTGAAAACCTCGGTAAATCATGTCATGCATGCCGTGCTCGTGGGATCGTGTACATACTTGCATTTAGAATTAAATATGACATTTGGGTAATTCACAATACATATAGCATCGATAATTTGGGCAAGTTAATATTCATGAAATTTAGGAAAAACAAGAAAGCACACTATCATAGGCCCTATCAAGTTCCAATAATTAATTCAACATGCATTTCTTAATTTATAATATATTTTGTTCAAATTGGCATTTCATCCAGCATGGGGTGTGTTCTTTATTTATTAAACCTACATCATGCTTTTCTAGGTGGGTTGATGGTCACATCACACATGTACGTTTATTATGGATACAATGCCCTCCCAATTTCATTCATCACATCATTCCACACGGTATCCAATCGCCAACATCCACCTCCATTCACACCATTCGCACATCCCAACTCATAGCACATTTATAAATGAGGGAAAACAAAGGATATGGAAAGAAAAGAGAAACTATAACTAAGAGGGTAGCACAAGGTACCGACCTTGACAAATGAGGGAAGAAAACCCTTGCAAAAACGTGCGGGAGTCACTGCCCTAGCTTGGGAAAAGTGCTCCTCACGAGCTTGAGCTTTGATCTTGAAGGAAAACGAGCTTGAGGATGATTGTGGGTTCACAACCCCTTTGATTTCTCCCCAAATGCAAATCCAAGGTTAGGAAACCCCTTTCTCTTCTCTCCTTATCTCTCAAATCTCTACTTAGGGTTTATGAACCCTCAAATGCTCGGGCAAAGCCTTTAAGGCATGAGTGAAACACCCAAAAGATGAAAACAACCTTACTGAAATTTTTTGCAAAACGCGGGGGACTGAGCGATCGGTGGTTATGACCAATCGATCGGTTGCCTACCGAGTGATCGGTGTTTTTGACCGAGCGACCGGTCAAAAACAAGCTCTCTGGAAAATTTTCCCATACAAAAAAGTTAACCAGTCAATAGCTACCGATCGATCAGTTGTGGACCGATCGATCGCTGTTGTGGACCGAGCGATCGGTGGTCTGCAGGTCCAAACTGTTTTGGCCATATCTTTTGACTCGTTCGTCGGATTTTGACGATTCAACTTGCGTTGGGTTCGTACCTCGAAAAGAAATATTTCTGACATTTCGGAATTTTCAATTTCTTCCTTATTTATTAATTGTACTACATTAAAGGCAAATTAGCTACGAAAGTGCCATGCATTAAGCATGAAAAAGTCCGGGGCTCTACAATTGGACCAAGGTAAGAGAGTATGAAGCACTAAAAATGTGCTAAGTGTCAAAAAGAAGGATGTTATGTCATTTCATCAACTTTAAGGAACTCTAGTTTCGTTATATCTCATCGAAATCGAGTGATTATTGAATCATTAGAAAGCTATTGAAGTCCTCTTTGAGGTTCATGCTTTACACTTTTTCTGATTTTGAGTGTAAGTGAGGTGAATTGGGGGTTTTTCCGAAAGTGGGTCTTCTATCAATTCAGCAGTCATTATGACCAGTCCACTTGTGGGCTCATTTAGATTATGAAAAACTCAAAATTAGGAGTTGTACAAAACATGAAAGTTGTTCCCCTTTGAAAGAAAAATCCAACGCAAGTTGAATTTTCAAAATCGGATAACCAAGTCAAAAGTTATGGTCAAAATACTAAGGTGGGAAAAATGGAACACAGGGTGACCAATTCGGTCGACCGGATTTGTGATCGGTCGACTGGTGCACTGTTCATTTGGGTAGTACCCGACTCCCAGGATATTTTTAAGGGTATGGGGGTCTTTGGGCAACCCCCTTGGTCTATTTAAACACCATTTTCGTTGGTGTTAGGGTTTCTACAACCCTAAGCATACTTTTGAGAGAAATTTGAGGGAGAAGAAAGGGGAGAAAGAAGAGGAGCTTGGTGCTTGCTTAGGTGTTCTTGTTTTGTTATTGTTTTAGTGTTTTCAACCAAAGAGGTAGCCCTTCTTGCTTCTCAGCTTGTTCTAGAACACTTAGATCAAAGGGATTTGATCTATAAAGGTAGAACACTCTACTAGATTTTATGCCATAACCCATATTGTAAAAGTAAGATAGAAAATATGTATTGGTGAGGTGAAAATCTATATTTGTGATGTGAGTTAACTTGTGATGCCTCTATGCCTTAGCCCAAAGCATGAAAAATGTATATTCTTACTACTTAGTAATTGTGTGATGATTCAATTGGGAAAACTAAGAAAAAGACTTATGTATTTTGATGAAGACAAGTAGAAAATCCTACTAATCATGATATGATGATTGTATGGTTAATACCAACTGAATGAAATGATTATATGATGAATTCAAGCATGTGCCATGTGTAAATGATTATGTGATTGAGATTAAATGAAGTAGAAAAGCATGTGCTATATGATCAAGTGTTACTAATTGTCTACCATGTTCACTCACCATTGTATATGAACACCGTATATGCATGATCAAGCTTCTGTATATGTACATGTATTGTAAAAGCAAGTAAAAGATGAAAAGTACAACAATTGTAAAGAAAGCAAAGCAAAAGATGACACGCAAGAAATTTGTATTGGAAGGATGATAGTGGGCTCTCACCACAAGTAGGGTGAGCATTATCATTTGATTCCAAGTAAAAACCATGAACAAGCATATGTATTGGAAGGAGAATAGTGGGCTCTCACCACAAGCAGGGTGAACATTATTCTCTGATTCCAAGTAAATGTAATTATATTGGAAGGA
Organism: Tetracentron sinense; assembly: GCA_015143295.1. NCBI lineage: Eukaryota > Viridiplantae > Streptophyta > Magnoliopsida > Trochodendrales > Trochodendraceae > Tetracentron > Tetracentron sinense. The sequence continues at coordinate 32,756 of JABCRI010000062.1, forward strand.
GGATAGTGGGCTCTCACCACAAGCAGGGTGAGCATTATCTTCTGATTCCAAGTAAAAGCATTTGTATTAGAAGGATGATAGTGGGCTCTCACCACAAGCAGGGTGAGCATTATCATCTGATTCCAAGGAAGAGTATATGTATTGGAAGGATGACAGTGGGTTCTTACCACAAGCAGGGTAAGCATTGTCATCTGATTCCAAATGACAAGCCATGTGTAAAGCAAGTGAAATGATAAGAAAGCAAAAGTAAGGTATAAGAAAAGAAGTAAAAGAAGTATATGTACAGTCTTATGCACAGTGTAAGTAAAAAGGGATTTCCGTATTTGATTTCAGTATTTGCATGTGTATATGATGAACTGCCATATGAAAGCATGTTATGTTATGACATGATTATCTAGTGGTTTGTAGACGTTGAGTATTCCATGCTCAGCCAAAGTTGTTATCTTCGGCAGGTTTTGATGAGCGCGCTCCTGAACCTTGGATAGAAGAGAAGTACTATGATCTAGAGCCTACTATGGATCATCCTTGTGAAGATAGAGTATTGGATAAGAGGCCCTATTCAGATTATTGGTGAGGGAGAGAACATGTATATTTGATAGTGGGCATGTCCACTTTACACTTATATGTTTTGTATATGATATGACGGACGGGACTTAGAATACATGTGGTTTTATATGTTTAGAAAAATTTTATGCTTCCGTTATTATGTGCCTTGTGTATTTCACAGGTTCGTGAGTACGCCTTATGTGTCATCACAAGATGGTGTGACACGGCGGTCACGAGCCAAAGTATCCTAACTCCTAGGGGGTATTTTGGGTCGCGACAACGAAGAACATGGATCGAGCTTCGAGTATTTCTTCGAGAAATCTCTACAAAAAGTTCTGACAGTTTGAGTGGATTTAGCTTCACCGGTGAACATCATTCACCGTGGTAGTATGACTAAAATGAGTAGATAATTTTAGTTGCTTTCTATGATGTAAAGATCATCGGGATCCAGTTTCTGCATATATTTTTTTTTATCCGGATCCCCCTTCAGAGTTAACCTTAGTTAAGGGTCTGGGCAAGTTTAGAGTGGGCCCAGATAGCATGGAAAGGCCTAGAATGGCCTCCTACTTGGTCTGAGCCCTATGCAAAGCCCAAAATTATAGAAAACCAAAAATGGTGGTAGAGAGTCTACCGCCATTTCCAGTCTCTATCTGACCTGGGTTTGCTGGCTGGTACATGGGTTAGGGATGAACCCAAAGGTCTTTGGCCTTCCAGGGTTGAAGAGGGAAGTCCTATGAACATCCTGGGCCTTTGGTGGGCCCAAGGGATGGTTTGAAGTGGGCCCAAGGTGGGCCTAAACTCACTGTAAATGGTAATTCAGAATGGCAGTAGAGTTTCTACCGCCATTCTGGACAATTTTAAAAATAGGGCATTTAACCATGGTTAGGCAAGGCTGGATGACCCTGGAAGGACCAGGGTGAATAGGGAGAGTCAGAGGAGTCTAACTATGGCCCTGGAATGGACCAGGGCCCACCCAAAAGGGTGCTATAGGCTATTGAAGACAGAACTCCAGGAATGGCGGTATTGAGATTATTGCAATTCCTGGTATTTTCCAGAAACTAAAATTTTACCCCTGGGGGTGGAACCAGCATGCATCCAGGGGATTTCTCATTGATTGAGGGTCCCCTAGAAGGACAGGGGTGCTACCATGCATAGCGGGGGCCCTTGTGGCTAGAGTTTGAACCGCAAGGAGGTTCCCCTATGCCTATGAGGAAGGCAGGGAGGACCCCTATCCTTGGTTTAAGCAATAGAACAGGAACTAAACGGAAATAAAGGACCCCTGGTGTCGCACCCCAAAATATCCCCTTGGAGTTAAGGGATACTTTAGGTGTGACTATACTTAACCTGGCAACCAATCCTGCAATGAACAAGGCATAACATGATCTAATAGGAATATAATATAGAGTGCGGAAGCTACAATATTGCGGAAGCACAAACCAACTTTTTTTTCTCTTCTATAACTTAAAAAGTATTTCAAGTTTATACAAAATATGACATGTAAAGGTGGACATGCCCACCTATCAAAATACAAAAGACAAAATACAACTCTACCTCGCTCAATAGTCACCCCTGTGGGGCCAATGGTCTAAGTCTCTTGCTTCGGCATGAGGCTCAATTACCAAATCTTCATAAGGTTCTTCCTCACCGTAGTCCTCCTCAACCTAAGGACTCGGTGCAGAAATGTCAAAAGGAACTCGTGTACCTACCGACATAAAAGTACGGCTGAGCATGAAATACTCAGCGATTACAAGCTCCTAGCTAACAATAATAATAATGAGCAAAACATCATATGCAAATACTGGAAAGATACAGTTCATATTCATTTAAAACAACATCATACATAACCATTTATTAATTCACAACTTTAATGAAAACCAAACCATATCTTTGAAATATATGAGTCATTTCCATATTTCTTATGAGCCAGAGGTTAGTACCCCCACAACACTGGGCTACCAACCTCCTTGACAATACAATACTTTAGAGTCTTTTCTTATGAGCCAGGGGTTAGCACCTGCACAATCCTGGGCTACTAACCCCCTTGACAATTCTAATACTTTTCTTATGAGCCAGAGGTTAATCAACCCCCTTGACATTTCACATCTTTCTTATGAGCCAGAGGTTAGCACCCACACATCCTTGGGCTACTAACCTCCTTGACAATACAATACTTTTGAACCTTTCTTATGAGCCAGAGGTTAGCATCCGCATATCCCTGGGCTACCAACCTCCTTGACAATATCATTCTCTTATGAGCAAGAGGCTAGCACCCTCAACTGGGGCTACCAACCTCCTTGACAATTCTCCATATGCATGCGTGCTCGTGTATAGCTATTTGTGGAAACATGGTGACATACACGAATTGAGGAGTAGCATGTAACATTTCAATTCTTATTTCAATCATATGAGAATGTAAACAAGCATATAGAAATATGGGTCACAATTTTCCATTTTAGGGAAAACTACATGAAGCATGCTTTTCGTACATTCATTCAATTCCAAGTATTCTCATTCATGCATTTTACCAAGCAAGTGGTGTTCTACATTTTCTTTAGTCCTTTAAACTCATAATTTCTTTCTCAAGCATTTCATCAAGCATCACATGTGCATTTATTATATGTACAATATCCTTCCACCATTTCCATCATTCAACACATCATAACATGGCATCCCATTGCCTCAATCCCTTCCTCCCTCAATACATTCCACCATTCATTCATTTTATCTTGTTTATGTTTTAGGAATTTCATATATTTCAACACAATGGCGGAATGGGGAAGATACAACATACCACATTCACAAGAAGTCTAGGTTATTACCAAGGTAGCTAGGAAGAGTGTACTAACCTTGAAAAGGAGGGAGGAAACCCTTGTGAATGCCAAGAGAGACGTTGCCCTAGCTTGGGGGAGGAAACCCATACGTGCTTGAGGGTGGATTTGAGGATTCCAAGCCAAAGGAATGATCTTGGGTCTTCAAAACCCTTGATTATCTCCAAGATGATGCCCTAGGTTTAAAACCCTTTTTTACTCTCCCCCTTTCTCTTAAAAACTGTAAGTGTGATGAAATGAGGACCCAAGGCTCGTGCAAGCCTTATAAGCAAAACGCGAAGGACCAAGTGATCGGTGTTTTTGACCGCGTGATCGTTCAAAAACATGCTCTCTGGAATTTTTTTCCATACAAAAAAGTTAACCAGTCGATAGCTACCGATCGATTGGTTTTGGACCGGTCGATTGCTATTGTGGACCGATTGATTGGTTGTGGACCGGTCGATCCCTAGCGATCAGTACTCTACAGGTTTCACTGTTTCGACCATATCTTTTGGCTTGTTTGTCGGATTTTGACGATTCAACTTGCGTTGGATTTGTCTTTCGAAATGGAACATTTCTAGCATTTTAGAATTTTCTATTTTTCCCTTATTTATTAATTAGAATACATGAAAGACCAATTAGCTATGAAAGTGCTATTCATTAAGTATGGAAAAGTCCAGGGTGCCACACCTGGAATGGGACCAAGGGTCTTACAATGCAATTTATAGGATAAAAAAGGGGTAGGGGTGGCCCTACACTGCTCGGCTAGATCCAACAGTGGCTGAGTACGGTGGTGGTGGGCTAGCACAGGACTATGGAAGGCTGGGAGTGACCTGGTACAGCCTCTGGACTACTCTGGGATCTCCTCAGGTGGACGACAATGGCTTAGAAGGTTGAGTTTGGGGATGGCCAAAATCCAACAGAGATTTCTTCGAGAGTTTTTAGAATCCTCTAAACCAAAGGAGGAGGAGGGGTTTCATAGGGTTTGGAAGGCCTTGAGGTACTTTAGGGTTTTCTGAGAAGGTTTAGAACCCCAGGGGGTGGAGCTGAAGAGGCCAGGGGGTGCCAGTTCCACTTTGAACCAGAAATCCAGTAATGGCGGTAGAGTTTCTACCACCATTCCTGGTTTAGCCTACACCAGAAATGGCGGTAGAAACTTTATGAAGTGGGCCCCACACCAATGGGTCTGTGGGCCCATACTTGGGCCCATAGAGGGTTTTGGCTTAGGTTTTGGGGTTCTTGGGCCTTAGGGTTAGATTAGGGTTCACCTAGGGTTTGACTAGGGTTCACCTAGGGTTAGGCCTAGGGTTTGACTAGGGTTTACCTGGGGTCAGGGTGATTAATCATGGTTAAGATGTTTTAACCATGATTAAGGGGGTGTAAAAATAGGGCGCTTAAGCCGTTCTTTCAGATTTTTAACTTAGCGAGTCTTTTTGGGTGCTCTAATTTTTGCCTAGACCATTTTTTTTAAGTTTTGTTCTAACAAGCTTTTCGATTCTTAGGAATAATATTGCTTTAGGAATCTTGCATTGGTTGGAGGGATGATGATTGGAGTCCTGACCATTAAGACCAAATCTCATATTTTAAAAGACCTTAGTCTTACTCTTTTGTTGAAGGCATTAGTTAGCCTTTGTCTGTACATCTCTAAGCTCTGTTGGGTTCGAAGACAATGTTCACTATGAGTTTCGAGCTGTGTAAACCGAACCTTAGCTTAGTCTTCATTTATAATAAACTGCTGAATTACCACCTGTACGGAGGGAATTTGAATTTTTAGGGGGAGAAGTGCTTCATCACTGAAGACCAGGGAATACGGCGTGGCCTGTATTGAAGTCCGGTAAGAAGTCCTGTATGCCCAGAGTGCTAAGGGTAGGCATTCGTGCCAGTCTCGTTTACTTTTTTCCATAACTTTTTTTTATGATTTTGCACAAAGTCTTATTGAAGGCTTCAGCGAGACCATTCACGGCTGCATAATACCGGGTGGAATGGTTCTCTTTGATACCCAATTTAGCATATAATTTATGTATCTGGGTGCTTCGAAAAGGTTGCCTATTATCTGTGATGATACTTTCAGAAATCCTGAACTGGTATATGATATTGGTCCGGATGAAGTCTGTCACTGAGTGGTGTATGACCTCTTTGAGAGGGACAACTTCAATCCATTTTGAGAAGTAGTCCATCGTAGCTAGGATGTCTTATTTGCCTGTGGTAGATGATGGGGAGTGAATTGTCCTAATGACATCCATTCCCCACCGGCAACGAAGTTATGAAATGTTGTCATGTGGAGACTCGGGAGCCCATGTAATTACGTCAACAGAAAAGGACACTTTACATTTTCTTGCTAGTTTAGACAATTTAGTGTCATCGTAGGCCAGTATAGACCCAACTTTTCAGTTGTACAGTGTATCTTCCTCATCACGACCATATTTGGATCATCGATGAGGGTATCTCGCAGCTTCATCATTTTCTTGTGTTGTTACAAAAAAACTGTGCTAGGAAATCTATATCCAAGGGGTTTGAGAGTTCTTCTTGGTCCCTCGACTATGATACAAGCATCCGTCTGTTTTAGTACCGAGTTTAGAGATGCTGCAAACCGTACACAGCATCGGCTTGATATGTTGCGTCCTTTAATGGACATGGAACAGATTTCCCTCTTGGTATCTGAGCAAGTAGCTGGTCTACTCTCTTCTTGATAGGAAGGAGCTGATATTTCGCCTGACCATTAATTCACCTCAGACTTGTTTGATGAGGAGTTCCAAATCCTCACCCATAGAATGGTAGTTCATACCCGGGATCTCAGACCAATTTAAGCCTTGCTATCAGGGCCCTCCATATTTAGCTCATTGTTTGAGCATCCTTCTGTTGTGTTAAGGAATATAGTAGGCTTGGTATTGTCTGGTGTTGACAAAAACAATACTAGCTCTTGATTTGGTTCTCCTCAGTTTGATGCGCTTGATTTCAATCAGGGCTTCTTAAAGCTCCTTAAAAATACATCTGTCCACCTGTTTTGATTTGTACTGGCACACTTCTTTCGTCAGGAGGTCCGTTGACCCGTGGTGATTCCCTGTGGAACTGGAGGTGCTGTAAGAAGTTGCCAGCTTGCCTCTTTAATCGCATTTTGGGGCACAATTTATTTCACATTCAAACAGGAGTACCATCTATTTTTCCATTCTACATGAACGAGTGGGGTGGGATATTATGGATTTTGAGGGGGTCGCTCTGAATATCTTTTTACCGATGCGTTTAAGATAAATGGCCTTACTTTTCGTCGAGTAAAGAGAGGGCCAGACAAACTTTCTCTATTGGGAGTATATATCTGCATCCTACTCTTACCAGAGTCCTCTTAGATTCTACAGACAGTTTCCTTTCCTTGGGCGTTATGCTGAACAAAGAGAGCTCCCGAGATCCTTCCGAGCCCTGCTATATAGAGATAAGTGGTTTTCCTCTAATAGGGCCCTCAGGGACTGGTGGATTGGTTAGATATTCTTGATGCTTTTTTTTCGAGGGCTTTTGACAGTCTTGATCCCACTTGAATGGTAGTCCCTCTTCATCAGCCGGGAAAAGGTCGGCAAACCTTCCGTAAGTTGGAGATGAATCTCCGATGTCTTCAA